>JBCEWC010000162.1:0-49426 GCA_038996855.1 Solanum aculeatissimum
AGAAAGATAGAGCGACAAACGATAAAGGAAAGACTTATCAAGCTAGATCTAAAATTGAGGCAACAAGATCTTACTCTTGGTTAGGCGATGAACAAACCTTTAGATCGGAGGGAGGTTGGAGATCGCTACGGAGAAGCAAAAGGAGAAAAAGCGTCGACCAGAAGCGTTTGTCCATGATTGATTAGTCTGAAAGGTGATGTCTATCTATAGAAAAGAAGAAGTGAAGATGTGAGGAAGATAGAGCGACAGACAATAAAGGAAAGACTTATCAAGCTAGATCTAAAATTGAGGCAACAAGATCTTACTCCTGGTTAGGTGATGAACAAACCGGCAGATCGGAGGGAGGTTGGAGATCGCTACAGAGAAGCAGAAGGAGAAAAAGCATCGACCAAAAGCGTTTGGCCATGATTGACTAGTCTGAAAGGCGGTGTCCATCTAGAGAAAAAAAGAAACGAAGATGTGAGGAAGATAGAGCGACAAACGATAAAGGAAAGACTTATCAAGCTAGATCTAAAATTGAGGCAACAAGGTCTTACTCTTGGTTAGGCGATGAACAAACCAGTAGATCGGATGGAAGTTTTACTATGGAGAAGCAAAATGAGAAGAAACGTCAACCAGAAGTGTTTCGCCATGATTGACTAGTCTAAAAGGCAGTGTGAAAAATGAAGAGTCTAGAAGAGCCTTCTAGGATATTTTCTTAATATTATTGACTAGTCTGAAAGGCAGTGTGAAAAATGAAGAGTTTAGAAGAGCCTTCTAGGATATTTTCTTAATATTATTGACTAGTCTGAAAGGCAGTGTGAAAACAAAGAGTCTAGAAGATCCTTCTAGAATATTTTCTTAATATTAGTGGGCCGGATACTATAGTAATTTTGGGCCAGATTTTACTTTAACAATTATTGTAGTAAAACTTTTGGACTAGTTATTATTTTATTATTGTCTTTGAATAAAATGAGTCTTTAAGCTCAAATTTAATTTTTTTTAAAAGATTGTTAGCCCTTTGTTAACAAATTTGCAATCATGAGATATGATTTAATATCCTCAATTATCACTAATTATTTTTGAACTTTTTTTTACAATAAAGTACTTCAATATTACAAAGAATAGATAAATTTATCCTCTCCCTTAAACTTTGAGTGGAACTTTGAAAAATAACATTACAACACTATGATATTTTATCGAAAGCTCTTTATTTGTATAGTTTTAATAATTAATTTAAGAAGTACTTTGATATCTTTGTAGCAATTATTAAATTTAATTTTTAAAATATTAAATCAAATATCAAACACGAATTTTACTAAATTACATATATTAAATTAAATGATAAATGAACGAATTATTAATGGATAGCACTAAGACAGTTGCCAAAAGAGCAAAATCATTTTAATTACCGCCAATGTCAATTTTCGCCGGTATTTTTCTCGATTTCTGTGTCCATCCACAAAAATAAAACCCTAATTTCCCTCTCTGCAATTGTTTTCCCTCGTCTTTTTCTCTCGGCGATTTTGAAAAAATGGCGGCGGCGGGAGACGGCAGAACAGCGACTTCCTCAGCCTACGAAGGCGGAGGAGCAGGAGGAAAGTTCCGGAGACGGCCGTTCCGTAGGAACAAAAGTACTCCTTACGATCGCCCTCCGACTGCCCTCCGGAACCCTAGTTGGCTCACAAAGCTCTTCATCGATCCTGCCACGAAGCTCATCACTTCCGGTGCTCGACGGTTTTTTGCTTCGATCTTCCAGAAACGTCTTACCCCTGCTCCGACACCATTGCCACCTCCTCCAGGTTCTCCTTTACGCATAAATAAGAGACAGCTTATTTGAATTGATTTGATTGATTCTGTAGCATTATAGTTGTTTTGTGAAAAGTTGTAGTAATTTTCTTTTTGTTATGCCTAGGGGAGCTCGATAGAGTATAAAGGATATAGTATGGATTTGTATAATGAGTTACAACTAGTTTGGGATGGAGCTGTTATGGTACTGGTTGTTAATTTGTCTTGTTAAATGCGGAAATAACTGAATGCTGTTGCATCAAATTTAGTTTATCAATGCTTAGAAATGAGGTGATAATTAGTAGTAGTTGTATGTCCAGAAAGCAGAATGCTTTTAATGATTGTTTTGTTTCAAGAAAGCGAAATGAAGATAGAGGATTCATATATCAACTCCACCTATTTTGCTCTAAGTTGTTTTCCTACATTTCTCAGTTAAACATCTTGCTATGAGCTTCATTTTCTTCTTTGTTTTCATTAACTTTTACTTCAGACTTTAGTTAAGACCTGATTTCCTTTTTCATATAAGCAGAAGCAAGACAAGAATCAAAGAATGTGCAGCAGGAGTCTTGTCCTAATGTAAGTTTACCATGCATAATTCTTGTGCTAGAGCTTCTGAAATCTGATGTTTATGTATTTTAGTTTTCACGTGTTGGGATCACAAGAATTGTCCATCTTCCTAGAAACAACTTTTTCCCTTTCCTTAGGCTTATACTTATTTTGGTGGTCCAATGTCCACAAAACTTCAATTCTTTCATTTATTGAGAATGAATACTTGTTATAAATATTTAGTATGGTTGAACCTGATAAGAGTTACCCCATTTCCCCTTCTCCTTCTGAAACAATTCTTCCTCTTGGTGAAGGATCATGCTGGAGCAGTAGTAGCCACCGGACATGAAGTTTGCAATGCTGCATGCAGCTCCGAGAACAGTGCATTCTCAGAGCTTGAGCAACTGTTGAAACAAAAGACATTTAGCAGGTAAGCTTTGTGGTAACGTAGCAGTTGTTAGAGTTGCTTCTGCTTTATTTCTTGTCCCAGGTTTTGGTGGCTCTAAGTTTTTATTAAATGTAAATTCACTGCCACTGATACGTGCTCTATCAGTGGTTAATTCTGCGATTGTATTGTGATGTGCATTTTCATATCGATAAGTAATAGAAAATTGGAAACCATAAATTTGATCTTGCTGTTGCCTCAGACTTTGTGTCAATGGTAAAGGTATTAAAAAGTGATGTGTGGTGGGCACTTATTACAGATTAAAATTCTTCTTGGTTTTGGTATTTAAGCAGAGAAGGGTAGATTGGCTGGCCAATCAAAAATTTCTTTTTTCTTTACTTGTTATGTGTGCGTACCTCGTTTATTTTCACTGGTACATGCTACGTCCCACCACCACCACATGTATTGTGTGATTCTGTCCACCAAGTAGTAAATTGCTACTTTTTTTTTTTTCATTTAGATCAAATAATTTCTTTCAAACTCTAATGTAGTTATCTATCTGAGTGTTATACTCTTGATGTTGGCCTTGATTGAGGTCGTCTGTTTCTGGATGGAGGGTTAGGTGAAGATACTTGCTGGTTTTGTAGCATCCTTTTTTGTCTTAGCCACTACTTTAGAGAGTCAATTAGGAAATTTTAGTCAATTTCTGGAGACTATGTTCTTATAGGAACCAATGGAGTTAGAAATCTGGTTCAATTGAATTGACTTTCCAGGCAGGACTTCTCCAAAAGAAGAAGAAGAAGAATTGATGGGTCTAGTACATTGATATTTGGTTTCAAGGTGGCATATGGTGTTCACTAATATGAAATTTGGTGGGTGCAGAGATGAAATTGACCAGTTGACAGAACTTTTACGCTCCAAAACTGTAGATACCCCTGCTGGGAATGATAAGAGTGCTATTGCTACTCCTGTCACAAGTTCAAGAGTAAGATAAAATGCCTTGTCTGGGTGCTCGACATATTAGCTTTGTTACAATTATGTAAATATTGTGTCAGTGTCTGACCATGACATACATGTGGTTGATGGTTCCAGGTCTCTAAAGGAAATTTTGCACCTCCTGCTGAACTTGCAAAATCTTACATGGACACTAGGCCATCAAAGGTATCACCGACAATTCTGAGTTCGCAAAGTCAAGTCATGCGAGTAGATACACCACTGCTAAAAAATGTAGCATATTCCCAAAATTCACCTATTACATCAGTGACTACAAAGCCTGCTGGTCTTGTTGGGGTTCGAGCAAATGGATTTACCACTCCAAGGTCTCGTGGAAGATCTGCAATATACCACATGGCTCGCACGCCGTACTCCAGACTTCGTCAAACTGATGGTCCAATGGTGCATATGCTCTCTCTGCCTACTTTAGTGCTGGAAATTGTTTAATTTGTTAGAATTTTTAGTTTAACTTACGTCCTCTATCAGGCAATTAGCTCCATGTATAATGCTGATAACGGGCCTTCTTTATCTGAGTCAGTCTTGAAGCATGATGGATATTTTGGCTCTAAACAGGTATTATTTACAAATCACTGTGCTATTGAGATGTTTTGCATTCTTTAATTGTATTGCCATCTGTGAGTGAATTTCAGTTTTTTCTCCCCTCTTTCAGCCCCTCAAACGGAGAAGTTCTGTTCTTGAAGATGATATTGGATCTGTTGGCCCCATTCGTAGGACTCGGCAGAAACCAAATCTCCTATCACATGCAATTTCACGTCCTAGTTCTGGAGCAGGAGTTGCTTCTACTGCTGCTGATGTGCCTATTAAGCATGTTCATATCCCTTCCAAGCCCAGTGAGACAGCTGCAAAGATATTGGAGCATCTTGATAATCTGACCCCAAAAGAGAAGTCATCAGAATTAAGACCAGCTGTAGGAAAGGATAAAACACTCAAGAAATTGTCACCAAACATGCTTCGCGGACAAGCTCTTAAAAGCTTGGAGTCTTTGGATTCACCCAAGGTGCTAGAGGATGCACTAGACGACAGCCATAAGTTGGAAAATTGGCCGAAGGTTGTTCCAGCCAATGGCCATGATTCTAGTTTGCAGAAGCAAGGCAAAACAGAACAACATCAGCAAAATAAATCTATCAACGGGCCAACTGTTGTAGCGAAGAATAATGAAAAAAATTCATTTGAAGATGTTCATGCTCAACCAGATGTGGAAACTGCTGATTCCCTGGATAAAAAATCTTCAATTCAACCTCAGAAGAAGCACGCTTTTAGGATGAGTGCACTCGAGGTTCATACCCTGCTCATTTGTTATCTTTCATCGTCTTTCCTAACTTTAAATTGGAGTCTTACTGTTTTATAACAAATATTGGCCTGTTGGTGCATCTTGTGGATATTGGTAATATCTTGCTCTTTGTATTGCACTTCTAAGACAATTTCTTGTGGTGCAATGGTGATTTCTCTATAGACCGTTTCCTCCTAGAATAGATACTCGAGGTTTAGATATCTGTTTGATTGGTTGCTATTTAACAAAACTCTACAGCCAATGCCACTGCTATTTTGTTATGAGTGCTTTGTGTCATATTTTTTCTTGTGATTTCTGTACTTCCTCTTTTCCAATTTGTCTTGCATCCTTTCTATTTTAAGATGTTTCAAAAAGTTTGAACATTCATAACTTTCAATAATTTAAACTCATTAAATCATTCACACTTTAACTCTGATTGTTTGCTCTATTTTCAACCACTACTTTAGTGTTCTCTTCATCGTCCCTGACATGTTATATAAGTTTAATTAATATCTTACCTTCTTTGTAACCAAATACAGATTCATAAAATGAAATGTAGCGAATACTAGTTTCTGCTTCACGACCATTACCCATCTACATTTTGGACTACTTGCTCATTTAGTTTCATTTATCTGTATCTTTGTCAAGGTTTTTTTTAAGCTTTGATAATTTATTGACAATAACCAATCCTGTTCATGGTCATTTTGTTTTACTGTCTTTCTTGTCTTTACAGGACTCCTTTGAGATGGACGAGGACATAAACTTTGACAAGTCTGCATCTCAGTTGGCTGAAGGGAGAGATAAGATGGAGAAGTCTCTGTCTACTGATGAAGCCCTGAACAAATTTGCTGCTCTTTCTGAAACGAATGCTACCCTGGGGATTTTGAACAAAAGAAATGATATGGAGGCTCCTGATGCTGCTTTTATAAATGCCAGCAGCCCCAGTTTTCTGCCCAGTTCTGATCCGCCATCACAGGAGGTTGTTCCACCATCATCTGGGTCAAACAAATCAAAGGAGTCAAGTTGTGACAAGGTGCCAGCACTTCTATTTTCATCATCATTCCCTCTCTCTGGGTTAAAACCAGAAAGCTCGAGCAGGTTAGTTCCTACTTTATCAAATTCCAAGGTTGTGATTTTAATTGTTATTTACTTGTCACATTATGTTCTACAATGCAGTTGTGTCTAATGATAATGCTAGCTGATACTAAGCTGACAAGTCTAGAAATTTCATGATATTTTTTGTTTTGTTCTTGTAACCTTCAAAATTGTAGGCACTTGGCATTCCAGGTATTTTGCACAATTTGAACATCTTAAGCTCTTCTGACTTGCACTCCACCACACTCTAGAAATTCTTTTGAGGTTATTGATGAAAATCTAGGAGAAAGTTACATATTAAGTGGTTACTGTCGAAAGAAATCTCGTGGTTTTTTGTTTTGTCTTTTAACCTTCAATATTGTTGGCACTATCTTGCACAGTGTGAAGATCTTAAGCTCTTCTTACCAACACTTGACTCTTCTGTAGAGATTCTTTTGATGTGAGTGATGAAAACCTAGGAGAAACTAAATATTACTGGTAATTACTGTCAAGTAAGACATCTTGATTGGAAGGTCAATCGTTTGTTAAAAGAAGTCTAGTACTTGAATTTTATTTGCCGAGTGGCAACGAAGACTTTAAGCTGAGAACAAATAATGAAGATCTTGAAAATGCTATTCATCTTTCTGTAGAACAATAAGTGAAGGAAATTAGTGTGGGTTCCTTGGAGTTTTATGCATCCTTTTTTAGAACTACTTGAAGGCAGTTATCAAGTTTTTTACTTATCTGCAGCTTATCCAACCCTGCTTTTGGCCTGGCTGGTGCTTCATCGGAACTCTTCAAGACGGAAAACTCACAGAAGGATGGGAATAACAATGGGAAATTTGAACCTTTATCATCTGGTTTATCACCTTCAACTTTATTTGCTGCTCCATCAAGCACTTCTAGCTTCAGTAATGGACAGTTTGCACCTAGTCCTGCTATCTCATCCACTTCTCTCTTGGCATCAAGTAGTTCCCCAACGGATGTTCAATCTGACAGTTCAAGTGAGGTTGCCCATTCCACAAGCATTTCGGCTGCTGTTGGTGGCAGTCTGTTTGGTTTTACTGCAGCATCTTCAGTATCAACTGAACCTCCTATCAAATCTGTACCCTCTGAAGTTCCACCAGTATCAACGCTATCAACAGCTTCCTGTGCAGACAATGCAGACCTGAAAACCAAAGCAGCTAATTTTGGCAACTTGAGTAGCAATTCACCTTTTCTGGGCTCATCATTTGCATCTACAAGTCCTGGAAATAGTATTTTTGGTCTTAGTTCATCAGGAATGTCAACAGTTACTACCGTTAGCGTCCAGTCTCAGAGTTCTGTTTTCAGCACTGGATCTCAGTCACTTGTTAGTGCTCAATCTTCTCTCACTGGATCAGACAACACCAGAGTATCACAGAGTGTTCCTGTTCATTTTGGATCATCTACTACATCACCAGAAGTGGGGAATTCTGGAATGATATCTTTCTCCTCAGTTGGTTCTGCTTCAAGTAATACTGGCATAGTTTCTGCTGTTGCTGCTTCAGATAGCAACCCCGTTGGCTCCAGTGCTGCTGCTCTTGGAAATTTTAGTTTTGGGGCAAGTTCTTCAGCCTCATCTACGATGAGCAGTTCAGTCAGCCCCAGCAGTGGGGCAACTCAGCTGGCATTCACATTTGGTGCTAGTCCTGCTGTTCCTGCAGCCAACACTGCACTTGCCACTTCCAGCAATGCTACTTCTGCTCTATTTAGTTTTGGCGCTAATTCTTCATCTTCCTTGGCAAATGCAGTCGACACCTCTACCTGCCCTAGTCCTAGCACATTTAATTTTGGTGGTAGTTCTTCAGCTTCCTCATTGAACAATGTCAGCATGTCTAATAGTGCTGCTCCTGGTGTATTTAGTTTTGGTGGTGGTTCTTCAGCTTCTTCAACAAATACTATCAGCATCCCCTCTAATGCTACTCCTGGCACATTTAGTTTTGGTGGTAGTTCTTCGGCTTCCTCAACAAATACTGTCAGCACCTCTTCTAGTGCTACCACTTCCATATTTAATTTTGGTGCTAGTTCTTCCGTTTTGTCAACAAATACTGTCAGCACCTCCACTAGTGCTACCCCTGGCATATTTAGTTTCAGTACTAGCTCTTCAGTTTCGTCAACAAATGGTGTCAATGCCAGTAGCACAGTCAGTCCTAGTCCATTTGCTTTTGGTGCCAGTTCTGCCTCTTCACAAACTCCCAGTACTGCTGGAATTTTCGGTTCCAATTGGCAGGCCCCAAAGTCTCCAGGCTTTGGTTCTTCATTTAGTTCTGCTAACCCTACTGGGTTTGCATTTGGAGCATCTTCTTCTTCTTTTACTCCTCCAACCACCACAGCTGCGGTCTTTGGATCAGCGCCCAGTACCCCTAGTGGACCAGCTTTTCCATTTGGTTCAACTTCTTTGACAAACTCATCTCCACAGCCCATATTTGGGAACTCTACTTCTCCTTTTACTGCATCCCCTGGGAACAATAACCAGATGAGCATGGAGGACAGCATGGCCGAGGACACCATGCATGCATCTTCCCCTGCAGTTTCATTTGGTCAACCTTCTGTCTCGCCCTCTCCTGGTGGTTTCGTGTTTGGTTCCACACCTGCTCCATTCCAGTTTGGTGGCCAGCAGAATCAGGCTGCTGCTACTGCTCAGAATCCATCTCCATTTGCAGCATCAGGCAGTTTAGGTGGTGGAGGGAGTTTCTCATTGGGTAGTAATGGCCCTGACAAATCAAGTCGAAAGATCGTCAAAGTTAATAGAAATAAGAACAGAAGGAAGTGAAGCAGTTGGCAATAACATTGGATCCTCATGGTAGATATTGTTGGCAAGATGATTAATTTTTCTATGATAGATCAACAGCCTCGGTTTTTGGGTTTGCACAATTTCTTCTTATTTTTTAAATTTTGCGCATTGCAGATTTACATCTCCAGGAAGTGAAAGATCTTGTAATACTGTTATCTTTTTTGGCATAAAATGTCCCAATTTTGGATAACATTTCTTGGTCACGGGGTTGTATTGTATCTGTAGGGGGACTGTAGAGGGCCTGGTTAGCCTTTGCTTTTTTTTTCTAGAATTCATTTTCTGTACTTGTAATATAATAAGGAAATGTTTGTTTCTGTAAGGAAATCTCTCTATTGATGACTTATTTTCGAGATGAAAAAGATAATCCTGAATCGATACTGCATATTAATGTTATGTGATTTCTTCTCATCGGTTTGAATTTTGATGCACAGAGGTTAGAACTACCCGGACGTGGAGCACACTACCCGATGGATGGTGCAAGGAGCTACGCAATAGCAGGTACCAAGTAGAATAATTGCGTATATTATCTGTGACATTTGGTGGGAGATTCTATTTGGATAAGTATATTCCTCCATTGAATGCTGTTTTTAGATCACCCTTTCAAGGAAAGAACAGCTTATTTGGAAATATAAGATATCTGATCCTTAAACCAAAATTTAAGAAACAAACATATATTCTTGAATCTAAACTAATGCAACAACAATAATCTATTAAGAATTGCTTAGCAGTTAGCACTAGGCACATATACTCAGCCTTTGATCGCAAGCTATTTGAAACAATATCTAATGGAGTTATTTTTTTTTTTCCTTTTGCAACTCGTGCTTTGAAAATTTTCTGTTTGAGTGAGCATTTATCAGAAGCAAGTTATCTATACCCCAAAGGTAGGGGTAAGATCTGTGTATACATTGAGTATGCTGTAGTTGTTTAAAGAAAGTCGGTTTAGAGTAAACGGGAGATTGCAACAATTAGACTAGAATTGGATTGTACTTTTTAGTGTATAATGTAACTCACATCAATTTACATAATTACTACAGTTTATTGTTCTGTTTAATATAAAATTTGAACCACTTAGCAACACTGTTTTGCCTTCTTTTAGAACCAACCCTTATTTCCAAATTATTGAATCATTGTTAAATAAAACTTTAGATTATAATTTACCATGATTATTAGAACTATAATTAAGTGTTTATAAACTTTATATAAAGAAAAATGTAATGCATTCATTTGTTTGGTGTAAAGCATCGAGTTTAATTCAGATAATATTTTTTCTCAATATTGTGCTTGCTTGAAATAAAATTCTATACATTGGTACTATGAACTAGAAAATCATAAAAATTGAAGAAAATGAAATATTAGGATTGGTCAAAACTCCCTTTTGTGTAGGACTTCATCAATATATACCAATTAACTTAACATGTGCAATTTATAGTAATATATATGTGGATCATTTACATACAAGAATAATAAAAGAAAAATGGTCAAAAAGATATAAAAAAACAAGACAAACCAAACTAGGGGAAAAACAACCAAATATGGTAATGGACTCAACTTGGAAAATACTTACTCGCACTTGGTATTTACATTATATCATGTTTATGTGATAAACATGGTTAAATAACAATAAGTTAGTGTGCAAAATATCTATGTTGATTGGACCACGACCTTTAGAAATGCTGCCGCACTTGTATCAGATCCTTCAAGAATACGTAGGTTTTGAAAGATATGGTACATACCCAATGATACTTTTGAAGAGTCTGAGCAAAATATCAAAACATCAGGTGTGAATAAGTTTTTTCCAACTCATCAACTTTGCCTTGTTGTTGCCAAAGGAACCACCTCAGCCAAAGGAGTAGGCAATGGAGATGGAAAAGGAGAACTTCTACAATTTGGACAAGTAGGGTGAAGTCTAAGCCAAGGGTCAATACATTTTACATGAAAAATATGGTGACAATCAGGCAAAAGCCTAAGTTTATCATTGTCTTTATAATCAACTAAACAAATTGAACAACCAGAAGAAATTAAAAATTCCTTTTTGTTGTGAATCTTGGCTTGTGAATAAAGTAATTTTGGATAATTTCTCAAAGTAGTTTCATCAAGACCTTGTTGAATGAAAATCAATTGATTTTCAACTATAGTTGTGTTGTTGTTGTTGACAATATTGTGTGAAGATGAAGTATTGGTACTTGATCTTTTCCCAATATATAAGTAGGAAGAATAGGTGATGAGTATAAGTAGTACAAGGATTAATAGGGAAAATCCAATTCCATAGCCATAAGTTTCAAAGGTTTTTTCACCTATGTGATGATCTTGAGTACCTTCAATGCCATCTACTATTGTGGTGTTCATGATGAGACACAAGTGTTCTTGAAGAGAGAATCGTGATGGAAAAAACACCAGGTTCTTGAAATTCGAAGATGTTTTTAATCTTTTTTGTTTGTGTGTATGTTGAGGTGGAAATTGTGGAGGAAAAATTGGGGTTTTTTTGGAGTCTTAAAGGAAAGGGAGATATGTGTAGTTATTGAAGGATTTATAGAAGTATATTATATGAATATAAGAGAACCTTTTATGTCATGAAGGATTAAGCAACTTAAAAAGAGTGTTGTTTAGGCAAAAAAAAGGTTCTTTGTTTCTTTTTTGTTTTCTTTTTGTTCTTTTAACTTTTATTGATGTGTTGGAAAGGGATTTTTTTTGTTTTGTTTTGAGGGTGGATTGGGTTAGGTGGGTGAGTGGGAGGGAGTCTAGGATAAAAAAAAAGAGCAGACTCGGTGTACTAAAGCTCCTGCTATGTGCGGAATCTGAGAAAGAACTTGACCACAAAGTCTATTTTCAGTAAGCATATTTAATTTGGGTTAATCAAAATGTGTTACTGGTCATTCTAAATAGTAAATTACTTATATTTAAATTATTTTTTACCTTCTAATATGTGGTAAGAATACAAATTTAACATAATAAATGAGTAACTAGATGATATCATAATGATCAAAATCAGAATTTATTATTATATTTCAAGAATTAAAAATACAATTTTTCCATAAATAAAGTATTACTAAATAACAAGAGACACAATTAAATTCTTCACGCATGCTACCATTCTCAAGCATGCAATTTATTCATGTCTTATTATCATCAATTTCTTTTAAAAAAGAATGCAATAAACAAAATTCCAAAAAAAAAGAGGAAAAAAATATTTGCAATTTGCATGTTCATAATCTTATCTTGCTCGAACACGAACTCTTCAAAAGCTATGTAATTTTGAAATTTTTTATATGAATACGATAATATTTTTGAAGAGTTTGAGCAACTGTGCTTACGACGAAGATCTCTTTGGAAGATTGAGAGAAGAAAAAACAGAAGATATAGCAGAGGAAAGAGAGCCAAGAAAAAGTAAACTAGCAGAAGCATTTGCTATGTTGATAAAATTTTGTATGTCTTGGGTAGTGTCATCCTTGTCCATAAGTCTCTTATATTCCACTGTTAATCCTAATCCAGCAGCAGCACCAGTAGCCAATAAGAATAAAATTATCTGTACGTAATGACGGAGTCAGAATTTTCATTATACGAAGTAACCATATGAGGGTTAACATCTATTATGTATACATAAAAAAGTAACTTTGACCATGCATAGAAAAATGTAATTTTTTGTTGAAGGAAGTCCTTGGCTCTGACATTTGTAAAGTAGTTGAAAAATCGACTTAATAGTTTTTTATCTTGAAGTTTGAATTGGCACGGAGAACGGACACTATTTAAAAAAAATTCAATAATTTCTTCGCGGATACATGACTTTCCTCTAGTTGATACATATTTTTTCCTTCTCCGATACATCCCTTTTTTCCGGATACATCCCTCCAATATGTATTCGGATGACCTATCCCCTCTCTGATACATCCTTTCCTCCTCTGATACAATCTTCCTCTATGTATCCCACTATTTGCTGATGTATTCAGGAGTCCAGTGATGTATTTCGAAATTCATAAATTTTAAGGAATTTTTGTAATTAGAAAAAAATAGGAAATAATATAGTTAGCTGTTAACACTATGAAATTTATAAGCTTCAACCTAAGAAAAATCATTAATAAGTACTTCAAAAAACCCTTTATCACAATTGATTTTCATACCTTATCACCATAGAATTCAAAATAAGCAAGGCCACCATCAATGGGACTTCCAGATTTCACTTGGAAAATTGTTAATACAACTAGTAACAATGTGTAGGCCATTCCAATCACATCTACAGATATCATATAACTGCATCCAAAAAATTTAAAAAAAAAAATTAAAAACATTAAGATCAATAAAAGCATATACACACTCATGTAGTTGGACTCTGCAATGCGCGAATCAATATATATAAATTAAATCCAAAGAAAATGCTATTTTTGTTATCTCAAATTTATGTGTTGGTGTTTGATTGTGCATGAGTTTAAGAATAAAGTAACTGAAAAGGGCTAAATATACTCCAGAACTATTCAAAATGAGTTCGTTTTACCGTCCGTTATATTTTTGGCTCAAAAACGCCCCCACCGTTACATTTTTATTTCAAATATGCTCTCCAATTGGCTTCAAAACTCCAAAAGAATTCAATTTTGCCCTTGAAATATGATACCCCCTCCCCCTTTCTCCATAAAGAAAGGTTTTTAAAACTTTTGATCTGAAACAATTTGTAGACATTCGTGTAACTATAAATCATCTCATTACAGATTAAATTATTTCTAAGTAAAGAAATACATATATATTTTCAGTACAGATTAAAAAAGAAAGTATGTCACATAAATTACTGTTTACCGGTAAACATGGATGTCAGTGGACTCAACCTTGACTGGAAAACCATAGATGTCAAAGGCATCAAAACTATCAGTAGCAATGACTATCAATGACACTAACAAGAAAATAAATGTTATGAGTCTTATCACTAGAGGCACAACTAGTGGTTTCAAGCCAATCATAAGTGAAGAAATTGTAGTTGTTGATGATGTTTGGTTTTGATTTGTTGTTGTTGTTGTTGTTGATGATGTTTGGTTTTGGTCCATTGTTGTTGATGGTGTTTGGTTTTGGTCCATTGTTGTTGATGGTGTTTGGTTTTGTTGGTCCATATGGTTAATTACTTTGGTACTTTTGGGTTATTTTATTCTTGCTAGTAATAAATATGAATCTTCACAAAGTCATTAAGTCCCCTTTTATATTGCTTATTACTCCCTTCGTACCTTTTTAGTTGTCATGTTGCGCAGTGGCGAAGCTAAAATTTGAATTAAGGGGGTTCAAGATCTGAAAAAGCAAGCGCACGAACTAGCTGAAGAGGGTTCGACATCTAGATAAAACTTAACTTTACCTATGTATAAATAGTATAATTTTCCACTGAAGGCGCCATTGATGTTGCGCTTTTCAAAAGTCAATTTGATTGATATTAAAAAACTATACAAAAAGTGTTATTGATTGCAAGGCAACTTTTTTCATATTAATATGATGAAAAAATACATCTTAAAATATTAGTCAAAATTTATATAGTTTGACAATAAAAATAAAAATCGTGACAATTAAAAAGAGACGGAGAGAGTATACAAAGTTACTAATATTAAATATTTTTTGATTGTTTATTACGCCCAAGATTTCTTGGTTTTATAAGATATAACCAAATTGTTTGGAGGTTTATGTTTGTTTTCATAGTTGTTTTCAAGGTATGTCCTAATACATATCACAAACAAGTCATATTATTACTGGACATAATTATGAGAATACAAAAAGAAAATTGGTCGAGTCAGTTTGCATATATCTCAATTATTTATTTCAATTTATTTCACCATTAATACATATATTGAGTAACTTTATCAAACAAGAGTTATAAAAAATACGTTTGCTTAGCTGAAATTCGATCCGGAGACTATAATTTTCAACCGACTCTATTTATCACTAGGCCATACCCTCGAGTGTGTCAACATGTTTTTGAGGTTGAGAGTTAATTCCAGGATGGTTCATTGGTGGATTCAAGAAACAGTGTATACTATACAGCATTGTGGAATATATTAACATGCTAATTTAATTATAAAAACTATAAATTAAAGTGAAAATACACATTTCATAATTTTCAAGAGTCAATTTGACTAACGTCAAAATTCATTTTGTATGCTTGATATATGTGATTTCTCATAAATAGTTCTCATACTAATTTTAGTTGAACCATTAATAAACTAAGCTTCACATCACCTCTTTGATGCAAAATGCAAATCAAGCATATTATAATCATCTTTAACATTTTTGCTTAATAATATCAGTTAGCAAAATCCAAAATTCCAAACCATACGCCAGTAAACTATAGAATTATCTTACTGCAGAAGCAATACTTCTTCAGATAATTGTCATGATCTTGTAATACAAATACTTGAAAGAAAAGAGTTGAATCGAATCGAGACGTTAATTCATGAATGCAACTTGTGTGTTTACCACAAATTACTGTTGTGCACATTGAACTCTCTGAGCACCACCATGCATGTCATCGTCATCTTCGTCATATGCTTCTTGGGCTTGTTGCTGTTTCCTCCGCATCTCCTCTTCGATGTTTACATCATGCAAAGTGGTCTCCTCGCACTCGTCCAATTCCATATCAGTCATTTGAGTTTTGGGTTTTGGTGGCAACACAGCTTCAAGGTTCTTGCATTGCTCGGGGGATAATGTGTCGGGGAATTCTACAGTAAAGTGAATGTATAGTTTTCCTCTCATAAATGGCCTTTGGTACATAGGCATTCCTTCATCATTTATGGCCTTAAATTGATCTGTCGAGGCCAAAATCAAAGTTAGCAATTGATCTCTATGAGCAAAGATGCCATAGAGAGAAAAAAAGGACACCAAATTTCAACGAACAGCAGGAGAGACATAACGCTTGCACACAGAGAACTATTCGACTTGCAGACACTGTATAGGGGAGACCACAATGTATCGAGAAGTCCTAGGCATACATCAGAATGTAAAAGCAACTAAAATACTTTGGGCTTACCAGGCTTGACAACTTCTCCAGGTTGGGACTTAATGATCAGCTGCCTATTGTCTAGGTGAGTCAAGATGAACTGGAAACCACATAGAGCCTCAGTTAAGCTCAAGGTGTGCTCTACAAATAGATCATCTCCCTTTCGCTTAAACTTGGGATGTTCCTTCTGTTGCAAGACAAAAACTATGTCCCCAGTGACTGTATCAGGCTGCCAAAAAGTGAACATAAACCATGTCAAGAATCAGTGATCACCTTTATTTCTTGATGAAAACATATGATTGATCATTATGACATAAACTACTTCAAAAGCTTAAATTTGCATGTCTTACTGCTTCATCAGCCTCGCCCGGGAATGTTATCTTCTGTCCATTCTGCATACCCTTCTCCACAACAACTTCCAACACCTTCTTCTCCTGCACAACCTTCTCACCTTTACACTGACCACACCTATCTTTATCGCTGATTGTCTCACCAGTACCCTTACACTCGTTGCAAGGGTGCTGCATCTGCTGGATCATGGATGGGCCGAGTTGTCTGATAGTGACTTTCATCCCAGACCCTTGACAGCCAGAACATTTCATTGAAGCACCTGATTTAGATCCTTTCCTGGTAATAAGAATATAGTCGTACCTCAGCAGAACTTCACATAAAGGGAAAAGATAAAGAGATGATAAATGCTGCAGAAACGTAACTAATAACATCCTAAACTCACCCCTTGCATTTCGGGCACAATACATTGCGAGATAGTGACAGCTTCTTTGATGTTCCATTGTACAGATCCTCCAGAGAAACTTTGAGAGGGTGGACAACGTCCTCTCCTCTTCTTTGTCTTCTTCCTCTGCTGCTTCCACCACCTCCTGGGCATCAAATAAAGGATATCAGAGACTGAAAGTAATATGAAAAGGAATCAACAAATTCAACATCAAACAAACAGCCATAGAAACATACCACCAAATGGGCTGCCACCAAAGAAAGATGAGAAAATGTCAAATGGGTCATGTCCACCACCTCCACCGCCCATTCCTTCCTTGAGAGCATCTTCGCCATACTGGTCATATATCTCACGCTTCTCGGGATCACTCAAAACCTCATAAGCTTGTGCAAGCTCTTTAAACTGAAATACACAAAAAAATCCAGCTAATTCATTGATAGACTCCACAGTAATTGACATCATTATCCTTCAATTAAGAAACATAATTAATATAGCCACCATAGAAAATAATGTGAGACTAAGACTGCATACTCAGAGCAGTTAAAGTGAACTCTGGATTGAAACACGGTGCTACTCCACACAAACATAGTATCCGTTCAATCCCAATAACATACAACTGTGAAGTGTCACTAAAATCAGAATTCCTGTTGAGCTGAGGAGTTTGAGGGGTTCAATTACACGACAAAGAACCTTCACTCCAACACATTCAACGCCTCCTATTTCTGCTAAGCAGCAAAATTTGGACCTAAAACTCTTACCTTTTCCTCCAAGAGATCAGCTTAATTACACAACTACCAAGCCGCCACGTCCAATGGATATTAAGATTCAATCCAGCCAACACATATCAAACGAGTTAGTCAGCTTATCTTAGGGCACTGGATAGAATGGAAATTTTCCTTTCAATTGTACCACCAGAAATAATGTTTCACATACAAGCAGAAATAATTGCAAAATGAGATAATCTCTACAGACAAACTCCACAAACTCGAAACAATTATACAACTGAAAAACTAAAGCAAACACAGTATTTAAGAAAGATGGCTGCACTTCTTCACACACACACATTCTAAATTTCTGAGTAAATTTGAGCTTGAGAGACTTAGAACGTACACCCTGCTCATATGCTTGATCAGCTGAGGCAAACCCAGTGCTTAATGATTACACTTCTTGGGTTGGGTTGTGGGGTGAAGTGGGGTGGGGGTGTACACACACAAATACATATACATATTTCAATTTTTTCTGCAAATCTGCGTTCAAGAGATTTAGCACACGTATCCCACTACTTATATGCTGGATCAGCTCAGGTATAAACACTAAAAAATAGCTGTACCTTTTCAGGATCACCTCCCTTATCAGGATGATTTTTAATAGCAGCTTTACGGTAAGCTTTCTTGAGATCTTCTGGTGAAGCAGTCTTAGGAACACCTAAGATCTCATAGTACTTTGTGTTGTCGCTCTTCTTCGGTGCCCTCCCAAACATCTTCGATCGCTTAATTTAGTTCAAATTGAACTACAAAACAAGAAGAAAAACAGCTACAAAATGAATAATAGGAAAATTACAACATATCAAGCACTTCTCTTTGGTGACCTCCCAAACATATCTTCTATTGCTTAATTTAGTCAAAACAGAACTAAAAAGCAACAGTATATCAGCTACAAAATTAACAATTGGAAAATTAAGAACATGTCAAGCACTCTTCTTCCTTGCATTAGTCTAAATCGGCTACAAAATTAACAATAGGAAAATAAAACCAAGTCACACTCTTCTTCACCGCTCTCAAAAATATCTTCAATCGAATAATTTACTCAAAAAAGAACTAAAATCAACAAAATAAGCTACAAAACTAACAACAGGAAAATTACAACATATCAAGCACTCCTACACCTACTATTGCTTAATTAAGTAAAAACGTTGAACTAAATAACAACAAAATCAGCTAAAAAATAAATTAACAATCGAAAAACTTCAACATATCGAGCACTCCTCTCCAACAACATCTTCAATGGCTTAATTAAGTCAAATGAATTAAAAACAACAAAATCAGCTACAGAACTAAATATAGGAAAATTAAAACAAATCAAGCACTCCTACACCTTCGAATTTAGTAAAATTTGAACTACAATAACAACAAAATCAACAAATAACCGGAAAACTTCAAAAACATCTCAAATCGCTTAATTAAGTCGCAAAATGAACTAAAAACAACAAAATCAGCTAAAAAATTAACAATTACAACATTACTACAACATATCAAACACTCTACATCTTCGATCGCTTAATTTATTCAAAAATTGAACTAAAAAAACCAAAAAAATCAGCTAAACAAAATCAGAAAATAAAAAACGCATCAAAATCCATAAAACTAAAAAAATCCTCAGTTGAATGAAGATCGATTTGATACGTACCGATGATAAAGCGCGGCGAGAAGAAGCGTTTGTTGGCGTTGTTTGAGTATAGAGGAAAGAGAGAGAGAGGGTTTGCTTTGTGTATGAGATCTGTGGTTTTATTGAGAGGTAGAAAATTGAACGGTCAGGATTTGTTGGGGGAATATAGAAGTCTCTAGAATTAAGGTTCCTTTGGACCTTTGGTCTCACATCGGGTAGAAAATTGAAGTTTCTCTTTTTTTAATGAATTTTGAGTAAATAAATAAGTTGTGCTTTAAATTTATTGAAGATCATTTGATTAATAAAATATCTTAAGATTAAGTTTGATATTAGAATTTATTACTTATTGAGTTTTAGTAAATTCATGAGTAGTGCTTTAAATCTATGGAAGGTCGTTTGGTTAATGAGAAATTTCAAAATTAAGTTTATTATTGAAATTTATAATTTATTTGATTGAAAAAAATTGCACTAACGTTGTGAGTTCGAGATACCAAGGAAGCAATGGATGAGAACTCCTGATAAGGGGTTAAAAAGAGAAGACTAAACTAAAAACTGGTAAAATGGTTTCTTTTCTTCATTGGAATAGGATTATATGATTCTATAATAAGCATACAATCATTAATCTAAAATCTATTCATTATTATTACAAATCAAGCTTACTTCTTTGGAAGAAGTAATTAGGAACATGATTTAAGAAACCAAAACTGTGCATACAATGTTTACACCCCAAAACTCTTCTAACCACGAAGTGACGCGCGAGGGACAGCAGGTAAGCCTAGTTCATCTTCAGCCTGTGAATCACAAGTTGACAACAGGTATCAATGAAGAAAGAAACATGACAATGTTAAGAAACCACCACGAGAGAGATTTACGACTGAGATGCTATATTTGCTGTAAGGAAGGTTAGGTTGTATATCCCCCTTCATTGCTTTGTATTTTTTTTGGTTTTGGAGTTCTATTGACGCGACAGGGGTCTTTCCACGCCCCCCATCACCACAGGAGGTGAATGGATTTTGGTAAAAAAATAAAATAATAACTTGTCTTCTATTCCAAAAGATACAGCATCTCATGCTTAAGATATATGATATAAAGATTGAGCAGCAAAGGTTAAGGGACTTGTGACTTATGTCACAGATTCGGACCTTGCAACCTGCAGACTACACATGGTATTTAAGTGGAGAAACGTGAAGGGGTGGATTCATTATCCCCTAAATTTCAAAGGCTGCAGTTGATCCTAAGGGTGAGCCACAGACAGATTATCAGTTATTAAAATAAAAGATATATGATGTAAGATATGTAAAAATACACATAATAATTAACTATCCCTTGTGTATGTACAAATGCATGTTTAACAGAAAAGAGGTCGATTAGTTTTCAGGTTTAATTGACAATACCTGAGTGTTAGCTCTACCAGCTGGCATTGGTGCGTGCCCTGTTGGTGCTGATGGCATGTTAAGCTCTGAATCCAGATCTGGTTCCTTGTCAGGTTGTAGATATGAAGGGACACCATCACCTTCAAATTCCATGTCTGCTTCCAGAGCATCAAGCTCTGATAAAGAAGGTTAAATGCACATCAAACATATTTTCACTGGAATATTCAAATGTAAAAGCAGTGTAAAATCTTACCACCCATGAGCTCTTCTTCATCAACGTCATCCGGCACACCGTAGCTTCTACCAAGAGTCTCTTGAATTTCATTGCTTACATCCATCAGGTCCGTCATTTCATCTTGTAGGTTCTATATTTAGACGTAAGAGTATCATAAAATGGATAAACTACACAACCATAATTGTAAATACAAAAGGAAGAGATTAAACCTAGGGAAGCTTAAAAAGAAATAGATGGAGAATACGTACATCTACATCTTGAATGTTCACAGTTTTCATCATTCCTTTTAATTCTTTGTTTGCTGATTTCATTGCTGCCATCTGAAGAAACACAGTCAAGTTAATAATGGATATCCACCCTAAACAAATGAACCCATTGCTCAATTGTGCCTTCAAACACAAACATTTGAACTAAATGGAACCAATTGGAGAATAAGAAACTCTAGGGGACACAAAAATAAATCCCTTCCTCGTGACAATTTGGTTGTCCTCCTACCTCTAGGGAGGTAGGCAGCAGGTTCCCATCAGGTTACAGAATAAGCTTCCCTTGACAAGCCTTGAGCTGTGCCCAATGGAGCGCTACCAAGAAAAAGACACACTTCACCATGAATTTGATATAACCAAAAATGTCTGAGAAGTGCAGAAATTCCTAAGCTCAATATCAAAAACTGTGCTGGATGATGGCCAATAAATAGTTTAAGATCTATTTTTCTCCCAAAAATAGAATTCGGGTCGACGTTTAAAGGAAAGGCAACTTATTTCAAGGAGCATGCACTATTATAAAACAAATTGATGTTGCATGATGTATTCTTAACAGGAACGTCAAAGTTGAACTTCAAGCACAAAAAAATTTCAGACTTGTGGATCTGTGGAATGCCAAAACTGACTGTGGTCAAGTTCTGCTTCAGGGGGATTGCAGGTAAGAATTACCCATTCAAGCAGTTGATTAACAATTTCACAAATAAGACAATAGTTTGTTATTTTGAAAAAGGTAACTCGTGAAAGAGAATGGATTCCATTTAACATTTGACATACTGTTTGCTGAGCATCTTTGATCCCCTCAGCAGCAAATGACACTTGGTCTAAGTTGTATGTCTGATTGTAGAGCATGTCCAGCTGACCTTCATACCTGTTGATTATTCAAAGGATAGCTTATGCATTTGTCAGAACAATATGTTAATACATGATCTAAGACTATAAAACAAGCAAAAGAAGAACTAGAAATATACCTAAATAGTGTTTGAAAATGTAACCTCCAACAAGAAAGTGAAAATAAAAGCGCATCTAAGTATAAGAGTTCACCAAGGGTGTCGATTACTGGTCAACGAAGTTGGCGCAAAGACTAAAAACATACGGTGATTTCTTTCTATCAGCCTAAGTCTTGGGGCAGCGTTACCTGGTAGTAGGTACTTGGTGGAAGGTAGTAGGTACTCGTTGGAATAGTCAAGGTGCGCCCAAGTTCCGGTGAACACCTCCATTGTCATAAAAGGAAAAAAATATTGCATTTAAGTATATTGTATATTGATTTAGTGGCCCATCACTGCCTACTTTTGCTTCAGATTTTATATATATATACACACACAGAGAGAGAGAGAGAGAGAGAGAGTAATTGACTTTCACATGTCAGTAGACACTCATCACAAGCAATTGAAATTGATAATTTGACAAGCCACTTTAAGCTTCATTAAACTCAAGGCAATGGCATATGATTTAACTCACATTCTCTTTTGCTTCAACACTCTCATAGCTCGAGCTTTTACTGCTTCCTGAGCTGGACCTGGTCGAGTCTTCTTTAGCTGTTCCTTGTACCTTGCAAGTTCAGCATCAAGCTTCTTGATTTTCTCTTCCACTGACTCACCTCTTTTACCGATCTGGAGATTTAAGAAGCAACCAAAAGGATCAGATACTACTCACGTAAACAGCCAATAGTAATAATCAAACTGCAGAGAGCTTAAAAATAAAAAAATATTCCAGGTTAATCAACTGGAAACCATACAAGCAGCCATCTCTACATTATACTACAAAAGAATGCAAAGTAGACCAAGAAAATAAATGAAAACAGTGAAGTCCCTCCGCAATTCCCACATGCAATTTTGGTTCATGAAATGCTTTTATTACCATTCAGGGGATAAAGAAAATAAGTATTTAAACAACAACAACATACCCAGTGTAGTCCTACTAGTGGGGCCTGGGGAGGATAGGATGTCACAAATAAGTACTATATGCTTTGCCTTAATTCCAATTGAGTAACCATTTAAACACATGTAATATGATTTGATCATAAGAAGCATGTTTGCATATCTAAAGATATAAGGATTTGCCTCAACATTTTCCCATAACAATTCAACTATTTATCCAGTATCTAAATTATTTAACATCAGAAAACTGATAAAAGTATATAACCAATGGGTTCAACTGAACCAACATTTCCAAACGGATTATAGATATGTGTCACTGTGGAAAAACCACTAATATTTTACAAAAATCAAATTCAGAACCCTTAATTTCAGAAGTGTAATGAGTTCAGAACTAAAATCCTACACTAGCTTCTGCATGATACACATCCTCCTCCCAACTAATACTATCAACTGAGCTCATTTAACTTCAGAATCCTGATTCGATCTGATATACTAGTACTGGTAAACCCACCATTCCTTTAAGTAGACAAGGAGTTCAATTGTTAGGAAACAGCAAAACACATGAAATTTTACCTCTTCCAAACAGCCACACAAAACAAATGACACAAAAAACCGAAGAGAAATTGCAGTTCTGTGCATAGCTTAGCAAAAAAAGTTGATTTTTTTTTTCCAGTTTGAAACAGTACCCCAAAATCCAACAAAAATTGCAGTGTCTGTGAATAATTTAGCAGAAAACATTTCAAAAATACTAGTTCGAAACAGCAACACAAGACATTATAAACAAACAAGCAAAAAACCCAGAAACCGAAGAGAAATTGTAATCCTGTGCATAGTTTAGCAGAAAAAATTGAAAAAAAAAATTCCAGTTCGAAACAGAACCCCAAAATCCAACAAAAATTGCAGTGTCTGTGCATAATTAAGCAGAAAACATTTCAAAAATATTAATCCGAAACAGCAACACAAGACATTATAAACAAACAAGCAAAAAACCCAAAAAACGAAGAGAAATTGCAGTTCTGTGCTTAGCTTAGCAGAAAAAATTGAAAAAAAAATCCAGTTCGAAACAGTACCCCAAAATCCAACAAAAATTGCAGTATCTGTGCATAAATTAGCAGAAAACATTTCAAAAATACTAGTTCGAAGCAGCTACACAAGACATTGTAACAAACAAACAAACAAAAAACCCAAAAAGCAAAGAGAAATTGCAGTTCTGTGCATAGCTTAGCAAAAAAAATTGAAAAAAAAATTCCAGTTCGAAACAGTACCCAAAAATCCAACAAAAATTGCAGTATAAATTAGCAGAAAACATTTCAAAAATACTAGTTCGAAGCAGCTACACAAGACATTGTAACAAACAAACAAAAAACCCAAAAACCAAAGAGAATTGCAATGCGTTTGCATACTTTTCCAGTATTTAAACTACAGATTTGTTTTTTTGAATTTTTTTAAAAAACATTACCCGATCGGAAGCATCTTGAACGGATGGAGCAGGTTGTGTTTCCTTCTTAATGCCGAACACTCTCTTCATTTCTCAATTTTCCTCTTCTTCTTCCTTGCAAAATTCTAGGGTTTCTGGTTCAATCGGAGCTCAATTTGGTACTTTTCTAACAAAATGATCCGTTGTGTTTTGTCTGCAAAAAGTTAAATAGGGAAACATAAAAATAATGTTTTTTTTAAAATAATGATTATTTATCAAATCATATCTCGAAACTGATAATTTTATGTGGTATCGTTTGACTTCACGTGATATTAAATTAAAAAAAAGAATGATTTTTAAAATTTGTGGTTTAAAACATATTTGTGCGATTGAAAATCATTTTATTAAATGTAAAAGAAGAATTTTAAAGTTAAATTATTTATAATTATAATAAAGCGACATTCTCTTTTAGGGGGACACACTAAAAAAAAGTGACATTATAAAATGAGATAGAGGGAGTATAAATTTTTGGCCATGTAACATCTGGCTTATTAATTTCGACGTGTGTTTTGATAAATAGTTGATAATAATTTAAGTAGACAATGCAACCACTTGAAACTCGTAAAAAGATAATATTTCATAGGTATTTTTAACCATTATCTCTTATTGCTTTTTACAAATTTAAAACAAATCATGTACAATTTAGGTACTAGTCTATGCAAATTTAGATAAATAGTTAATAATAGTTGATGTAGAAAATGCAAACACATTATAGTTCAACAATACTAAACTCGTACTCGAAATTATATATTTATTGGGGACACCTAAGATTAACATGACATAAATTGAGAAGTGTACCAAATTGTTAAAAATATTTTTACTGAATATAGAAGGTGACGTTCTTTTTGAAGTAAATAAAAAGAATAAGTAAGGTAGGGGAATAGAAATAGAATAATTCGATACAAACATTTCCTTGAAGTAAACAAAAAGAATAAGTAAGATAGTTGAAGCTATTCAATACAAACATTTCCTCGAAGTAAACAAAAAGAATAAGTAAGATAGGCGAATAAAAATAGAGTAATTCGATACAAACATTTTCTCAAGTAACACTTTTTACACAATTTGAGTTGCAACAAGCAGAACAATCATGTACAAGAAACAGAGAAAATCAAGGGTAACTAACTAAAAAATACATATCAAATCTGATAAACACAAGTTCATTAAAGTTCAGATAGTAAACCAAGTTGTTTCCGAGTCCTCCCAACGTATAAATCTCCGGATTTTATCATCCCCGGAAGGCGTCCAATGCACGATAAACAATAAAACTGCGCTACAGCCTCTCTTTTGCCTAGAGCGATTAACGACAATGGCAAAGCAGCTTTATATTCATTCAAGTTGTTGTCGTTGGCGTTCTTCATTAACAATCTTATGTTCTTGGCAGCTATTCCCGCGTGTCGTTGAGCCAAATATCCTAGTTTAAGTTCCTGCATTTTCACCAGTACTAAGTAAGAACGTCTTGTGGTAAAACGTGCAAACATGATATAAGAACAAGTACAAGTCGTTGACATTTTAAGTGGTTGATTCGTAGTAAGTCATCAGAAACAGTCTCTTTACTTTTACAAGGTAGGGGTAACCGGGTAATGTTTTGTATACACCATTCTCCTCAGACTTCGCTCATGGAATTATGCTGAATATGCATACATGGTGGATTTTGGACCAAGGGTTTTACTTATCCATATCGTGAGTGTACACGTTTAAACAAAGGCATCGTGTATGGGAACAAGACCTGATCAAGTCTTCTGCTATATTGCTCAGACTCTTCAAAAATACCGCCAAAGTGTGTTGGATCCTCTAAAGCTATGCGTTTTCGGAGAATCTGACACGAGTATGGTAGCATTTTTGGAGGTCCGAGCAACATAATGCAGAATAGCATCAGAGTCTTAACATAGTATGGCCCTCCATCTAAACCAGTTTCTAGAGAATAATCATCTTTTTAACGAGTGAGGTTTCCGAGGCAGTAAGGGACATGGAATTTCAACTCAACATATTTCTACCTCGTGAAGGTAGAAAAACTATTTCCAAAAGATCCTCGACTCAAGTACATCAAGTTAAAATAGTTCTGAAAAGCAAAAATATCAGTAAAGAAAACATAACAACTAATACGTACTGAAAGTAGTGAGGAGCATTCAGAAAAGAAACAGCAACAACAACAAAATAGTGCGATAATCAAAATACAATAAACAACAAATGATGGTAAGTATCAAAAGCAAGAAACAACAAGACTAAGACACACACCACCAAGCCTAAAACGCGTTAGCAGGATCTAATCGTTCTGTTAAAACAATCACAAATATGAGTCTTCAAAACCAAAATGTACTAGGGAAAGTTTGAAGACTTACAGGGATATCAGTAATATCTCCGATACCAAAGATATTGTGTCGACCCTTGACCTTCAAATTCGAATCAACCATCAACCTTCCATGAATATCTATACTATCTTTCAAGACGGTTTCTTTTAGCCACCCTGAACCAATCGGCTTTCCAATGCAAATAAAATGACAATCCGCGTCTATAGTTTGTCCACCAGATGTTTTGTAAACACCGTCTTTTACAGAATTTACATCGACAGATTGCCCCAAAATGATATCAACTTTTCTTGATTTTAGCCAATGTACTACCTTATTGCTGGCACTTTCACCGATAAATTCCAACAACATTGATCCTCTATGCACAATCGTCACCTTCTTATCGGGATAATCCACAGCAATTTCAGCAGCAAGTTCCACGGCTGTTTGTCCTCCCCCGATTATTAATATGGAGCTGGCAGATTTAATCTTCTCATGATCTGCAAGCCAACAAAAATGAGTAGAAATGTAACTCCAGAGCATCTTTTGAGATCTACAAACGCAATAGAAAGTGTGTTTTTTGACGAGGTTCTGTCTCATATAGGCGATATTGACTAGTGGGATAAGTGTGAAACTCGGAGAATATCATATCTAGTTCTAAGAAACAACATATAGCTCACGAAGATAATTTGCTTAACATCATTTGCAAAATATAGAGTCGATTCATATTGGTGACTCCAACACGTTTGAGATTAACCATAGTTAATTGATTCATTTTGAGTTATCCTATGTGACACAACCTATGTTTCTCAGACTCTTCAAAAATACTCTTCAAAAATACTGACAGGCGCATATCAGATCCTCCAAACGTAGTGCATTAGAAGTACAAATACATCACCGGGGAAGGTACACAAACTATTTGAGGTTGACATATGAATTATTTATATTCATCTCGCTTTATTCAGACTCGTTTGGTTCCATTACTTGCGAAGGTTTTAAAGAATAAAAGAACATCATGTGATCTACAAGTATATATCGATTGATTCATGATGTTACCTGTTTGGTATTGAGAGAACTTATCATCTTTCGTGTAAGCACCATTTTCGGAGTGACCAGTAGCAATAACAGCAAAATCATATGCGACTCTGTCGCCTTTTGCAGTTACTATCTCTGTATCCGTGATGTTAGTAGCAGCAGATGTAATGACATTTCCACGGGGAAGGTATTCAGAGTGACAAAAGACGGCTCGTTTTGCAAATGAAGGATCACACATTGACCTTAAGGCAGCCCAAGGCATCTCGAAATACTCCTTCCTGTTCATATTTTTTTGCATTCAGTTAACTAAAACACACGACAAACAATAAATCCATGTCATATCTTAAAGAAAACAACCAATAATTGCTTCCATTGCTATAGTTCGTTACATAATAAGCTATCGGTTAAGAAAATGGACCATGGACCTAGCTCATGAGATGATTGCCCAAGACAGACTATACGAAGAGACAACAACTTATTCTCTCAACCAATGTGGGACATGTAAAACCCCCTCCCCTAGAACCCCACGACTGGATATTTAGAGCGTGAACAACATAATATGTGAGCCTTAATAGGGTAAATCAAGAATATGGATGGGTCTGACTCTGATACAACGTTCAAAAATGGCAACGCAAATCCCAAAAGTTCAGTCATGAGATGACGATTTCTCATGAACATATAAGGAAACAACAACCCGTTCTCTCAACCAATGTGGGGTATTTAACCAAACACACATACAATCAAGTATCAACTACGCCTCAATCTCAAATTAGCTCTAATCAGCCATCTAACTATTGATCAAACACAAGAAAATAACTAAGAAACCGACTTATTTCCTGGAAAACATTTTTCTCCATACGAAACATACCCTATGTGATTTTTTCTCATCTATCCAAATTAGAAAACAAACAAACAAAGTCATAAAAGACTCACATATCAATGAGGGAAACATTGGCCTCGACTATAGGACACAAACATAGATTACTCGAGGTGTGCACAAGCTGATCCAGAGATACCACGATTATCAAAAAATTCACAAAAACTCACATATCAATGAGGATAACATTTGCCTCATCTTGAAGACTCCTTGCAATAAGAGATCCAGCAACTCCACCTCCAATCACCACAACTCTTTTCTTCTCTCCCCCGGAATCCGCCATGGCTCAAATCAACAATGCAGCATAAAAAAACTAGAATCCAAGAATATCCAAATACAATCTTAAAACAAACAAACACAATTCAAAAATGGTCTCTATATATATACATACATACAAAAAAAATAAATCGAAAGAGTTGTGATTTTTACGAACCAATTTCCTAGCTTTTTTTCTTCGCGAGAAACGGGCTAGGAAATGGAAACAATCTTGATTTTTTTTTAATTTTTTTTTTGGATATCTGGTTTTGAGAATTGATCTTTAACTTGTTTCTATCAAAAGGAAAGATTGGTTATCGGCGATGGCGATGGCTGCCGATACACCACAACTGCTTTGTTGTAAAGGATTTGGAAAGAAGATGGAATAAAATTGATGTATAATTATAATAAAGGTAAAACAAAATGTGAATGGTGAAGAGCAGAGAAAGGGAGCTCTGGTTTTTTTTTTCTTTTTGTTATGTGCATGGCAGGTCTTCCTTATTTATAGGAAATAATTGAATGTCACATATAAATTTATATATGTTAATCATCATTTCATTTTAAGGATAAGTCAAAATGTTTTAAGGATAATTCTTGTCATTAAAAAATGATGAGGTTGTGTGATATAGTAAGTTAGTAGGATTAGTCGTGTCTTTATATTCTGTGTTGTCATTATCTGTCGTATATTTGTTATTTTTATCGTAATGTACTATCATTAGCCGTTTTCCTTTTTTTCTTCTTCCATATTTAGTATCTTCTACTTATGGGGCTTGATATTTGAGACGAGGGTTTTCCGAAAATTAAACAACCTCTCTATCTCTATGAGGTAGTGGTAAGGTCTGCGTACATTTTATCCTCTCCAGACCCCACTTGTGGGATTCCACTGGGTATGTTGTTGTTGTAAAAAATGATCAAATACATAAACGTGCCCTTTAATTTGGCATCATCACCTGACATTTCTTAAACTTTGGGTGTGTGTGTATAAGTAGTCATTTAAGCTTATATAGAGTTTGAACAAGTAGACATATATGTCTTTCAATTACTCTATTGTACTTGTTTGACCAAAATTAAACTTTCAGAACTAACTCAATCATCCCGGTTTCTCTTTGATATCGATTTAGTTCTTTTTCTTTTTAAAGGCGGGCTTCACCTGATGAATAAGACTCTACTTGACACGATAAGTTGAACAACCTAGGACATTTCACCATCTTGTGCTTTAATAACATGTTTGTTACGACTCAATCTATGCCTTAGGTGTGACACGGTGATCGAGAACTCAAAGGACCCAACCAAGCCATCATAGCATATGAATGAACATACATAAGACAATTAAAACATCATCAACAACAGGAGTAGGGAATGGGTCTTATCTCAACAGTCATATAGAAACTTTGTTGTTATTGTGACGTCGTATTTGATCCTTCATTTGTCTTGACATACTTGAAAATACACTAATTAAACGAGTACCTCCATGCGATCGTATTAGATATTTACAATCAAATCTCTACAACAATGTCGTTTATCCAAATATAATATTCATTGGTTGTTACAACAAAATATTGTCATAGAGAATAAATAACAACTTACCCAGTGAAATCCCATAAGTGGGATCTGGGGAGAGTAAATTGTACGCAGACCTTACCACTATCTCATAGAGATAGAGAGACTGTTTCCGAAAGACCCTCAACGCAAATATATCAGCCCCACAACATGAAAACTCGACAATTACAAGTTTGAAAAAAATTATTTATTTGTTTTTTTCAAGCCAATCAAGAATGCCTTGTTCTGATTCAGTGAGTTCTTCTTTCTTTTGCTTCAAAGTTCCTTCTAAGTAGCCAAAATAGTCTTTGTAGTTGCGCTTGTAGTAACTATCCAATCTCTAAATAAAAGCAAAAAAAGGTTAAGTAAATAAATAAATAAAACATAAAGGTAAAAAATTCTATACATATAATGTAAAAATGAATTTCTGCGTTGTCACGATACAAAAAGATAACTACAAGTAATTGATTACAAAAAAAAAGTGAAATAAATAAATTGAAAGCTAGCCCCTAGATTTGGTCGCGCAACACGTGATGTGTGAATTAGAACATTGTAATAGATAATGATTGCTATTTAAGTAGAGAAGACTAAAGAAACTGTGTACCACTGATCCTCGCAGATTCTTGGTTATCGAAAAAAAAAATTGAAAACTATATTGATGTAAAATACTTTATATTATCGGTGTGTGTAAGTAAAATATCCTTAAAAATTAGAGGGATGGGGAAATAAAAATAATTTTTTTTATTTAATTTATATATACTAAAATAGTGTAAAGTATATATATATATATATTTTTATTTTTTTTTTGTCAACAATTTATATATAAATGAACGATAATTATCTTTTCGACGAGTATAAAAAATCTTTCAAGACTGTCACTATATAGAAATTAAACTTTATATTTACCTCCTTATCATTCTTGGCCTTGTTATCTTCTGACTTCTTGAGATATCCTAAAAGAAGAAGAAGAAGAATATACAAACATTATTTGTAATTCAACCAATTTAATTCACTAAAAAATAATGAAATAATCCCTCCGTCTCAATTTATTAATTTATCTGTATCAAAAAGAATGTCTTTCCTTTGACAATTCGTAATTAGTTTGGTACCACTACGTGTCAGATCAAAATCAACAACAACAACAGCATACCCTGTGAAATTCCACAAGTGGATCTGAAGAGGGTAGAATGTACGCAAACCATAAGACTACCTCGTGTCAGATCAAAATCAGACAGATAAATTGAAACGGAAGGATTAGTAAAGATAGAACATACTCTTAAGAAGCTCAGTTTGAGAATCATTGACTTGAACAAGTGCAATAAGTACTGTTGAAAATAGAAGACTTCTTCTTCCTTGCCATGTCTCTTTTTTTGTTTTCACTTTAATTTTTTTTGTATCAATTGCTTGAACATAAAATCTTGAAATTGAATAATTACAATTTCCACAAGTTAAAGCCATGGGGAAGAAAAAAATTAATTGACTCAAATAAAAAGAACATTTTAAAGGTTGGTAGAAGCCAAAATCTTATCTTTTAAGTTTATGTGGGGAATAACTCTTTTAGAAAATATCCATTTAATGTGTGGACCCTTTTGGGAAAATGGTAATCATATATGGCTTTGTTTAAGGAGTTTTGTATATAGTAAAGTTGTTGCCGCCATGTGATCAGGAGATCACGCGTTCAAACCTTGGAAATAGTATCTGGTTGGGCCCTTCTTCGGACCTTGAACCTTGCATATAGTGGGAGCTTTAGTGCACTAGGCTTGCCCTTTTTTATATAGGGATAATTACACCCATAAGTCACTGAGAAAAATTATTTACACAAAAAATAGCCCTTTTTTTAATTACGAAAAGTAGTCATCCTACTGATTTTTGGATGTTTGTTAAAATTTTGGGCATTCAACCCTCGTTGTATAGACATATATAGTCCGTGTATATTTGTGTATCATAATGTATATTTAGTGTGTAGCTCATGTATAAGTAATATACATTGTATAATAGTGTATACTTTTTATAACTATATTGTATAGTCATATATAGTTTCGCTGATTTGAGACTATTTTTTATGTAAATAAAACATTGACTACTTTTTCTTGTAAATTTTTTATGTTTTTGTATATATATGTAATTTCCCCTTTTATATATAGTCATGTAAAATGTAATTTGCATATTTTCTTGATTCTTGTTTACTTTTACTTTGATGATGGTGATTTGTTTGGTCATCTTGTGGAGATCTCAACTATTTCACTGAGTTGAGTTGATATGTGGTATTTTGTTCCTCAAGACTTGGACAAATAAGTTATCATCACATACGATGATCTACATTAACCTTCACAAAAGCTTGTATTTTTAATATTATTTTACAATATTATTAGAAAAAACAATAGCTACACATGCAACGAACGTGCTGAGAAACTAGTATTAGAAAAAATAACAGCTACACACGTGTAACGAACATGCTGAGAAACTAGAATTAGAAAAAGCAATAGCTACACACTTGGTCAAGGCATGGAATCAACCATAGTTGTCAACACCAATGTCATATAAAATGATATATACACACAAACTTGTATACCAATTTTTTCAAACTTAGAAAAGATTTGATAGAGGACTTTGTGAAAGCCATCCAACTTCTTTTTTCAAACTATCTTAATAAAATAGTATGCCAACTTCATTAACAGAACTGAATTAGATTATAATAATTTGAAGTTATTGACTTTAGTATGCAATCCTTTTCAATTCAGTAGGTGAAGTCTACACAAAATAATGCCTTGTTTTCTTTATGAAGACATTGTAGGAATATTGTTCATCATCTTGTAGTCATGTGGCTAAAGAAAGATTTCATTATATTTGCTACTCTATTTTATCATTTATCGATCGTTTATAGCTGCCATGAAGGAGAAAGAGCAGCCCTAATGAGCTTCAAATCCTTGTTGACTGATCCATCTAATCGGTTATCTTCATGGCAAGGCGAAAACTGTTGCAATTGGACAGGAATTAATTGTTCGAGTGAAGGTCGTGTTGTAGTTGTCAATCTCCGGAATCTTAATCCAGAGGTATTCATAATCAATACCAATAAGGAAGTTGTTTCAAATTCTAATAACATGTCTGATTTTGCCCTCAAAGGTACCATATCTCCATTGCTCTTCACTCTTAACCATATGCAGTATCTCGACCTGAGTTTCAACAACTTCATGTTCTCAAAGTTACCTGTTGAGATATCGAACTTAACAAAGTTGACTTATCTCAATCTTTCGAATGCCATGTTTCAAGATTCCATCACCACCCAATTCTCAAACCTTACATCTCTAAGGTCTCTTGATCTTTCTTGTGCTGGTTTAGTAACTGATTGGTCTTCTATAACTATCAGCTTGACATTACCACCAAAGTTGAATTTTGGCTCATTGTTATCTTTCATAAGCTATGGTTATTTGTCTAGTACAAATCTAATGTGGTTAGAAGGACTTCGACATCTCAGATATCTAGTATTGACTGGTGTTGATCTATCAAAGGCCTCGGAATCATTTCATTGGGCTAAACCAATATCAAGTCTTTCAAATCTCATGTCACTTCAATTGTCCAACTGCAACATATCAGGAAGAATTCCAATAGGGCAATTGCTCAACCTTACTAGTCTTTCTACTTTATATCTGCGTTCTAACGCTCTAACATCCACGATACCTAATATGATATCGAACCTTACAACCCTCACAGCTCTTAATTTTCGTGGCAACAATTTAGATGGTCATATCCCTTACCTTCCTCAACTTGAAACACTTTCTGTTTCTAGCAATCCTTCTATGACCATAGATCTTGTTTCAATGTTTTCAGTTCCATGGCCAAAGCTGACATATCTTGACATAAGCTTCACTCGGGTAGGTGGAATGATTCCTCCTTCTTTAAGCAACTCAACTTTATTATCCTTTTTCCGAGCAGATGGATGCTCGATCCAAGGCTCGATACCTTCTTCCATTACAAAACTTCAGAAATTAAGTATATTGATGCTCAATAACAATGATATCACAGGCCAACTTCCTGTTTCCATGTCCAGTTTAGTAAGCCTTCAATACTTATCTTTGTTCCAGAATAGTTTACAAGGGTCTATTCCAATTTCGATTTGTCAAATTCCCTCCCTGGGGTACCTGAATTTACAATGGAACAAACTAACAGGACGTCTTCCCTCCTGCATAGTTCAGCTTCCTAAGCTTTCATATCTTTATGTTCAGATAAATAACCTTAATGGTAATATGCCACTGTCTTTGCTCCAGCAGTCTAGATTGGGTCAAATTAGTTTTGGACTTAGTGGATTGTCTGTGGAACTCGATGATCAAGATCAACCCTTTGTGCAAACTTTCCAGCCCACATTTTTGGAATTTACATCTTGCAACATGAGAGGAGAAATCCCAAAGTTCTTTTCAAATCTAACGAGCCTCGAGGTTTTAGTTTTGGCTAACAACAGTCTATCAGGAGCCATACCATTCTGGTTGTTCAATCTCCCAGCCCTGTCTATGCTAGATTTATCGATGAATAACTTCGAGGGAGTTATACCCCCAATGATTCAGATGAAATCTTCTAGTTTACCAACACTAGTAAATTTAGCCAGAAACAAACTTCAAGGTCCTCTCCCTACTCAACTCAAGAATGTTCATATCATCGATTTGTCATTTAACAATTTCGTAGGCTCAATTCCAACTCAGATAGGGGAAGTTCATGGTATCAGGTCCATATCATTATCCGGAAACAAAATTCATGGTCCAATACCTGAATCATTTTGCCAAGAGACTAACGTTCTCCAGGTTCTTGATCTCTCTAATAACAACTTGTCAGGCACCATTCAGCATAATTTGGGAAACTGCGAGTCTCTCATTTACCTTGATCTTGGACAAAACAAGCTCATTGGAAATGTTCCAAAAGAACTTGAACGCGTTACAAGCCTTCGTTACCTTGACCTGAATGGAAATGAATTTGAAGGTTTTTTTCCAACAGTGATTGAAAAGTTTCAAGATTTGGAGATTCTGAACTTGGCAGGCAACAGATTTGAAGGAAGGATACCCAAGTTCATCGGTGACCTGCACCACCTCCGTATCCTCGTGCTTGCAGCAAACTCTTTCAATGAGTCTATACCAGAAGGGATAGTGAAGTTGGAAAATCTACAATATATTGGTTTGTCCAGGAACAATCTGTCTGGTCCCATTCCGGAGAATCTTGATGGCTTGAAAATGATGATGAAAACACAAAATCAGACAACCATCTTAGGTTATCTTTACTCCCTCAAGTTCACTAGTGCTCAGCTAGAAATAGTCACCAAAGGACAGACACATTTTCTTGTGTCAGTGTATTCCTACAACAGTGGATTCGACATCTCAAGCAATGCTCTTACTGGTAAAATCCCTGAGAAAATTGGCCTTTTAAATGGAATCCCATTCCTGAATCTCTCTCATAATAATCTTACAGGGTTGATCCCAAAGACTATTGGCGAAATGATTTCCCTCGAGTCGTTGGATTTCAGCTATAACCAATTAACAGGGGAAATTCCAGTGACATTGACATCCTTGGATTTTCTAGCATATCTCAACTTGTCTTATAACAACTTGAGTGGACGGATTCCAAGCAATCCACATTTTGACACTTTATATCAAGACGGAACAGCATATATCGGAAACAGATACTTATGTGGTTCTCCTGATGGGATGAACTGCAGTAACAATGGTCCTCCTGTCATTACTGAAACTACAGAGAACGGATACGATCAAGAAAATGTCCTTTTTGCTGTAGTTGTATTTTCAGGCTTTGTAACAGGAGTTTCTGGTGTATTTCTGCTGTTATATTTGATAGGTGACAATTGGAGTTACAGGTATTGGAGGGCAGTAGACAGAATTGTGTTGAAAATAGTGAACTGTAAACTGTGATATGTATATATACATACTAAATTTTTGCAATAGAATAGAAATAGCAATGACAGCAGTCTTTAAAGTCCAATTTCACTATGCATATGCCAATGCACACTTGTAACCGTAACATCTAACAAGCAAAGTGTTGCGACTCAAACCCCACGCCTTACCATTGCAAGATGATGGATCTCTCACTGTCTCACATCATCATTGTATCGTCATGGTGCGTTGGGACTCGAACAGTAGTTAGAATTAAAAGAGTCATATACATTTGGTTGTTATATTGGAGCAATTAGTCTATCAAAAATGATCTTTTAAAGGTAGTAATTCATGTATACAATCAACTCATTACTGATTGTCGCATAACTAATCCTTACATTATAACCTCTGCATAACTAGCATGTAAATCATACCACATCTACCAACAAAGGTTGTGGTGGAGCAGAAAGTCCTCCATCGTTACAAATCCGAATTTAGTCAGCCTCGATGCGAGTATTGAATATCGAGGGAAACCAGAAAAAAAAATCAAACCACTTCATATAGTATTAGATAAGTATACAATAGAGAAAACATCCTTTACAACTTCTGTTCATGGTACACTATTTACTATTTTTAACACAAGTCTGTCTATTGCCCTCCAATACCTGTTCCTCCAATTTTCCTTCATCAAATATAAGAACAAAAAGAATCCAGAAAGTCCTGTTACATAGCCAAACATTATAACTAAAACAAACAGGACATTTTCTTGATCATATAATTTGTTCTCTATTACTTCAGTAGTAGAAGGTCCATGATAACTGCAATTCATCCCATCAGGAACATCACATAAGTATTGGTTCCCAAAATATGTTGTTCCATCTTGATACAAAGTGTCAAAATGTGGATTTCTTGGAATCCGTCCGCTCAAATTGTTATAAGACATGTTCAGATGTTGGAGAAAATCTAACAATGTCAATGTCAATGGAATTTCACCTGTGAAATGGTTGTAACTGATATCCAATGACTCGAGTGAAATCATCTCGCCGATAGTCTTTGGGATCAGTCCAAAAAGATTGTTATGTGAGAGATTCAGTAATGGTATTCCATTTAAAAGACCAATTTTTTCAGGGATTTTACCAGTAAGAGCATTGCTTGAGACATCGAATCCAGTGTTGTAGGAATACACTGATGCAAGCCAACGTATTTTCCCTTTGGTGACTATTTCTAGCTGAGCACCAGTGAACTTGAGGGAGTAAGTATAACCTAAGATTGTTGCCTCATTTTGTCTTTTCGTCATCATTTTCAAGCCATCAAGATTCTCAGGAATGGGACCGGACAAATTGTTCTTGGCGAAACTGATATATTGTAGATTTTCCAACTTCATTAGCCCTTCCGGGATAGATTCATTGAAAGTGTTTGATGCAAGAACGAGTATACGGAGGCTGTGTAGCTCACTGATGAACTTTGGTATCTGTCCTTCAAATCTATTGCATGCCAAGTTCAGAATCTCCAAATCTTGAAAGTTCTCAATCATTTTTGGAAAACATCCTTCGAACTGATTCCTGTTCAAGTCGAGATAACGAAGGCTTGTAACGCGTTCAAGTTCTTTGGGAACATTTCCAGTGAGCTTGTTTTGTCCAAGATTAAGGTAAATGAGAGACTTACAGTTTCCCAAATTACGTCGAATGGTGCCTGACAAGCTGTTATTAGAGAGATCAAGAACCTGAAGGACGTTAGTCGCTTGGCAAAATGATTCAGGTATTGGACCATGAATTTTGTTTCCAGATAATGATATGGACCTGATTCCAGGAACTTCTCCTATCCATGATGGAATTGAGCCCTCGAAATTGTTAAGTGACAAATCGATGGCATTAACATTCTCGAGCTGAGTAGGGATTGGACCTTGAAGTTTGTTTCTAGCTAAATTTACTATTGTTGGGAAAAGAGATGATTTCAGGTGAATCATTGGAGGTATAAATCCCTTGAAGTTATTCATAGGCAAAGATAGTATAGAGAGATCCGGGAGATTGAACAACCACTGTGGTATGGCGCCTGATAGACTGTTGTTAGCGAAATTCAAAACTACGAGGCTCGTGAAATTTGAAAAGTAATCCGGAATTTCTCCTCTCATGTTGCAAGATGTGAAGTCCAAAATCTTGGGCTGGAACGTTTGCTCGAAGGGTTGATCTTGATCATCGATTTCCAATGACAATCCGCTGGTTCCTAAACTAATTTCATCCAAGCTAGACTTTCGAAATAAAGACAATGGCATATTACCATTAAGCCTATTCCTCTGAATATAAAGAGATGAAAGCTTAGGAAGCTGAAATATGCACAGCGGAAGACGTCCTGTTAGATCGTTCCATTCTAAATTCAGGAACTTGAGGGAGGGAATTTGACAGATCGAAGTGGGAATGTGACCTTGTAATCTGTTCTGAAACAGAGATAAGTATTGAAGGCTTACTAAACTGGACATGGATACTGGAAGTGGGCCTGTGATATCGTTGTCGTTTAGCATCAGTACACTTAATCTCTTAAGTTTCGTGACAGAAGAAGGTATTGACCCTTGGATCGAGCATCCATCAGCTCGGAAAAAGGATAATAAAGTTGAATTGCTTAAAGAAGGAGGAATTGGTCCAGCTACACGAATGAAGCTTATATCAAGAAATGCCAACTTTGACCATGGGGCTGAAAACATTGAGACAAGATCTATGGTCATAGCAGGATTGCTAGAAACAGAAAGTTCTGTGAGTTGAGGAAGGTAAGGGGTATGACCATCTAAATCATTGCTACTAAAATCAAGAACCGAGAGGGTTGTGAGGTTCGATAACAGCTCAGGTATCGATGATGTTAGAATGTTAGAACTCATATCTAGAGTAGCAAGATTAGTAAGGTTAACTAATTGCCCTATCGGAATTCTTCCTGAAATGTTGCAGTAGGACAAATGAAGAGACATGAGATTTGAATGGCTTGATATTGGTTTAGCCCAATGAAATGATTCGGACGCCTTTGATAGATCAACACCAGTCAATACTAGATATCTGAGACGTCGGAGTCCTTGTAACCACCTCAGATTTGGACTAGACAAATAACCATAGCTTATAAAAGATAACAATGAGTCATACTCCAACTTCATTGGAAATGTCAAGCTAACAGAAACAGAAGAAAAATCAGGCACTAAATTAGCACAGGAAAGATCAAGAGACCTTAGTGATGTAAGGTTTGTGAATTGTGTGGTGATGGTATCTTGAAACATGGCATTCGACAAATTGAGATAAGTCAACTTTGTTAAGTTTGATATCTCAACAGGTAACTTTGAGTACATGAAGTCATTGAAACTCAGGTCGAGATGTCGCATATGGTTAAGAGTGAAGAGCAATGGAGATATAGTACCTTTAAGGGAAAAATCGGACGTGTTCTTAGAATTTGTAACAAATTCCTCATTTATATTGATCATGACTTCAATCGGATTAGGATTCCGGAGGTTGACAACTACAACATGACCTGAAATCGAGCATTCGATTCCTTTCCAATTGCAACAGTTTTCACCTTGCCATGAAGATAACCGATTAGATGGATCAGTCAGGAAGGATTTGAAGCTTATCAGAGCTGCTCTTTCTGTTTCATGGCATCCATAAATGATCGAAAACTGGTAAAATAAAGTAGCAAATATAATGAAATCTTTCACTGAACACATGACTTCAAAATGATGAACAATATACTAAGTTGTCCAAGTGTTAAGGTCTTAAATACCAGTTAAATGCTTGTTTCCTAGATTGTCTTCATGAATAAAAAAACATTATTTTGTGGAAATTTCTATGTTAGTACCATCAATTTTCAAATTCTTTGAAGAAAATGTGTCTGACTTTGACAAATTCCTTTTACCAAATCTCTTATAGATTTGAAAAATTAACACATCTATGTCTGAAAACTATGTGCTCTAGTTTCTACCTCTTCATTTCATAAAGAGTACGTAAAGGAAAGACGCATTCTTTGTGAAATGGATTAACAAGGAAAGTAAGACAAACAAATTGAAACGGAATGAGTATATCTTTTTCCATTGTGTAACTTTTGCTTCTTGTAATAGGAATGCAATAACTTAATGTACATTTTTAAAGTTTAAGTACATCCTTAACATATCCTAATTAACTAAAAGCATCCTTAATGTTTTCTAAGTAGTTATATTATTACATCTATACTTTTAACGCGTTGTATAGATGATTGTAGACTACTTAGAAGTGTGTCATATGAACATCTTTTACATACTTTTGGCAAGTGCGCGGTGTTTAGTAATTAAATTTAACTTATTGCAGAAGAAGGAAAAAACTCTGATGAGTATAAACTGCTCGAGTATTAGTTAATCTGTAATATGGTTGCGCCAAAATTAATGTCACGCCCCAAATCAGGAGGAGAACGCGGCTAACATCTAAGGCCTTTTAACTTTCATCAAGTGAACGAACTAGACATGTCTACCAGTCATCATAAACATACATATGTGACTTTAAATAAGTGAAACATATGGCCTAATGGCCTAAACATATCTGAAAAATCGTAAAAGTAAGGCGTATGAGCCTCATACATAGCGCGAAAATCATACACATACTTGTATCTATACGAGCATGATTCATGAGTGAATAATGGTTGTACTGCTGTTGCATTTTTATTGTATTAGCAGCTTCTAAATTACGATTTTACGCGGTTGCACATGAAAAAAGAGAAGCTAAAAAAAAAAAAAGTAAAGGAAAGATCAAAAGAATACAAACTATATGGAAGTAAAACAAAAGTACATCAAGAAAGCTAAAGACATCAACTTTTGGAAAATATTTAACTAATCATCCAAAGAATTTTTTGTTCTTTATGTTTGAGTCTTGAAGGAGCTACAGAGAACATATTGTACTAGGGCGGAGCCAGGTAGGGACGAGGGGGTTCAGTGATTTGACGGAAAATTATACTATATATGGTTAGTTTCTTTACGTATATATAGTAGACGTTGAGCCCTCTTTGACTTCTTCATGCGTTTACTTCTTCATTTTTCGAAACCCCTTAGTGAAAATCTTGGCTCTGCGATTGATTGTACATACAATATATTAGGAAGCTTGAACTAGAAAAAGAAACATTTTCGAATTCCTTCAACAGACAGACAGTCTTCTTCTCTCCTTTAAGCTTTTTCTTTTCTCTTTTCTCTATATCCCCTTTCTCTTTTTCACCAAAGTTCTTATAGAGCTATCTATTATTTTCATGTTACTAATTAATAGTGTATTTTAATCTATCGTACCTCACTTGCCTTATTTTCAAGGTTATTAATCTTACTTCTTATGAAGTGTTACATAAAATTATCATTTAGATTATCTTATAGTATTACAAATAGTGTCTTTCCATAGGTAATCCATTAGGATAGGGCGATATCGAGTTGAGGCAGAAAAAGACTTGGCATCGAGGGATAGACGAGTATAAATAAGGGATCTTGGTTTAATATAAATGTTAAGATGCCTTCAAAGTTCCTAGTGACCTGCACAAATGATGTAACGACTGCCCCAATGTCTCTGTCATGGACACAGTGAACTTCTTATTTTGTTTACATTATCAGTATATCGAAGTTATATTAAGCCATATGATTTTCATGAAGCTTTTTAACTACTATATGATAATATATTACTTGAAATTAACCTATATAACCATTCAATCGCTTAAACTAAAAATAGTCGGCAGATGTATAATTCATGTATAATATGTGTATAACTGTGTAGAATTTATGTATACCGGCTAGGAAAAGTAACTGTGAATCCGGTCGGGTATTTGTTATGGGGTTTAGATCCCTATAATCATACTGTTACTTTTTCATAAAAGATAGACAGTCCAATATCCCTTTATCCCTTACAAAAGCCAAAAAGATAGGAGAGACAATTTAGCTTTGCCTCACATGCTTTTCTCACTTTCTGATACAAAACCAACAACCACAAGAAAAGCACAAAGTCCCTCTTCAAAAAACTTCTATTAATTCCCTTCACTTCTATCACTTACCACAAAACACACTACTAAACAACACTTCTCTTCAAAATCGGTACTTATCCGTCTTTGATCTTGTAAAAAGAGTGAAAATATGAGGACTAATAGTGGTAATTATACTTTCCAACAGGCATTAAGTGTTGAATCTTCAAGTATAGTGAAACAAGCTTTGAACTTAGCTAAAAGGAGAGGACATTCACATGTAACTCCTCTTCATGTAGCAAGTGCAATGTTAGTTTCCTCTTCACCGACGCTTTTAAGAAAAGCTTGTTTTCAAACAAATTCTCATCCAATTCAGTACAAAGCTCTTGAATTTTGCTTCAATGTGGCACTTAATAGGCTTCCTACCTCTGCAACTAGTCCGATTCTTGAGCTTCGTGTTCACCCACCTTTTCTTTCTAATGCCTTAGTTGCTGCATTTAAAAGGGCGCAAGCCTATCAACGTCGTGGTTCCATAGAGAATCAACAACAGCAACAACAACAGCACCTCAAAGTAGAAATTGAGCAGCTGGTTATTTCAATTCTTGATGATCCTAGTGTTAGCAGAGTCATGAGTGAAGCCGGTTTTTCTAGCGTCCAACTAAAAACCAATGTAGAACATGCTATTTCTTCCGAACATATCACAAAACCGATGGTCATAGCACCAGGAAATAGCCTCAAATTGTCACTATGCAAATCAGGTGATGATCCAAGTGTTAGCAAAGTCATGAGGGAAGCCGGTTTTTCCAGCATCCAACTAAAAACCAATGATGAACACGCTATTTCTTTGGAGATTTCTTGCAAAAATAGCGCAAAACCGATGGTCATAGCACCAAATAATCTCACATTGTCACTATGCAAATCAAGTGATGATCAAATCAAGATTGATGATGATGTGATGAATGTTATAGAAGCAATGATGAACAAGAAAAGGAAAAACACAGTTATTGTAGCAGATTGTTTAGCCAATGCTGAACGGGTTGTTAGAGGAGTTATCGATAAGTTTGATAAAGGAGAAGTATCACTACACATGAAACATGTTCAGTTCATAAGTGTTCCACTTTCTACATTGAGAAATGTCTCGAAAGAAGAATTCGAGGCCAAGATTGAAGAGCTGAGGACTTTACTAAAAAGCTATATAGACGGAGGGGTTGTTTTGTATGTAGGTGATCTTGAATGGATATCTGAGTTTTGGACTAAAGTACAAAATGAGCAAAAAAATAACTACATGATATTGGAGCTTAGTAGATTGTTATGTGGTGAAATGAGTGAAACTGGAAGGCTGTGGCTTATGGGAATTGCTAGTTTTTCGACTTATACGAAATGTAAAACTGGCTGTCCTTCTCTCCAGACTCTTTGGGATCTTCATCCTTTTAAAATTCCTGATGTCAGCTTGGATCTCAGCCTTAATCTTGAAAGGTATACATTTCTTAACATTTTACAAAAAATTTACATTCTCAGTGCAGTTTGGCCGATTGTAGACAGTTACTTGTTGAAGGGGAAACTTGGAACAACGGTAAAGTTGTCTCCGTGTGACCTATAGTCACAGGCTCCAAACATTACCCTTCCCCAAACTTACGCGAACACAGGATGCTTTGTGCACTGGGCTTCCTATAGACAGTTGTACTTGTTGTAGGTAATTTTAAGCTGATGGTGTGATAAAAACGCCACTGTCGTCTGTTAGTGCATAGAAGTTAAACGCTCAGTTTTACTTACTCTTTCTGGTTTAACTTTCTCCAGTGATCTGCATAATCACTTTATAAGCAAGACAGCACTAGATGGAGCCAAGAAGCAGCTAACTTGTTGTGCTGATTGTGTGGCCAACTTCAACAGAGAAGCTCAAAACATCATCATGAGCAATGTAGTCAAAACTGAGTCTGCTACATCTTATTACAGCAGTCCAAGTTTGCCTTCATGGCTCCAAAAGTACAAAGAAACATATCGACAAGATAACAACAGCAATCAGGTTTCTGTAAGTACCATAAAAATCCTTGTTTAAACATTGATGAAATCATGAAAACCAAATATGTTTTCTAACTCATCCTCACTGTGTCTCGTGGACATCCAACACTGACATGACATCTACAATATGAAGGTATCTAGATGATTATTTTGTAAGTTGGAGCGTTCCACAGACACAATGGAAGACGAGTTGAGGTGTCTATAGTCGAGGCCAAGTTTGAGTATCTGTTTATATATTATGCCATAGATATTTACATGCAGTTATCTTATAAGTTAACTGAATTTACGTAGATGCATAGAATTTAAACTCGAATTTATTATTGTTTCGATTGTTCAGCAGGAATCAGAAGAAATGAAGAATCTTTGCAAGAAGTGGAACTATATTTGCAGTTCTGTCCACAAACATGATCATAACTTTATAGAAAAAGGCTTTTTTAGTCTATCTTCATCATCTCCTTGTTCCTCGACTTCGATATCTTCTTCATCAAACAAATCAAAGAAAGAACATCAATTCTTGAATACAAATTCTGAACTTCTATCCAATCCCAATTCCATGCCTAATTCAGCTTCATCAAGTGAAGCAAGTGAGCACTTAGATAGGTTCAAGAAGTTGAATCCAGAGCTATGTTGCTCTGACTCTCCAGAAATGTTGTCGCACCAGTGTTTGATCCTCAAGAAATGCACTACTTCTGGAGGATCCGACATGCGCCTATCAACATTTTTGAACATGAAGATTCTTTGCAAGGCATTGGAGAAAAAAGTTCCATGGCAAAAGGACATAATCCCTGATATAGTAAGCACAATTCTTGAATGTAGACACAAAAAGGAAGAAACTTGGTTGTTGTTCTTGGGTGTTGATTCTCTAGGCAAAGAGAAAATTTCAAGGGAGTTAGCTAAAATAATCTTTGGCTCTAAAGATAGCTTCATTTCCATTGGATTAAGTACATTTTCATCATCAACAAGAACTGATTCAACTGATCAAGAAGTCAGTAACAAAAGATCTCGAGACGAGCGAGGTATAGTACCCTTTGAACTGTCTGACCATCTCATCTAAAAGATTAAACTATCACAGAAAACGAACTTTTATTTACTTAATTATATTATATTTCGACTTTCCCCACCCCGACCCCTACTTACCGCATGTTTGGCCAAACTTCTAAAAATTACTTATTTTCAGAAGTTACTTGTGGACAGTAGCAGTTTATGTTTGGTTAATCAACCTGAACGTCACATTTATCGTTATAAGTGCAACAATTTGTGCTTGGCAAAGGTTCTACAGACTTTTTTCATCACTTAATTATATTATGTCTCGACAGGTGGGAGTTATCTCGAGAGATTTACAAAGGCAATTCAAGAAAATCCTAGTAGAGTGTTCTTCATGGAAGATATGGATCAAGTTGATTCCTTTTCACAAAAGGGTATCCAAAAAGCTATTGAAACAAGAAAATTAACACTTCCTAATGGTGATTTAGTGTTAATTAAAGATTCTATAATCATTTTCAGCTGTGAAAATTACTTTAATTCAATTTCAAGAACATGTTTTTCTACAAATATTCAAAAATTTAGTGAAGAAAATAGAGAAAATAATTCTTCATTGGATTTGAATATTGGAGAAAATTTTGGGATTTTTGAGGCAGTGGATAAACAAATCATGTTCAAGATTTAAGTATTATTGTGAGAAAGAAATTAATGAGAAAATTATTACTTTTTTTTTAATGGTATTTTGTATATTTTTGCTTATTTTCGTACAGTCATTCAACTAATATTTATTATCAAATAGTTAATTTTTTGTTCTTATCGTTGAAAAAAATTTCTGGAAACAGTTTCTCTATCTCTATGAGGTAGTGATAAGGTCTGTGTACATTTTACCCTCCCCAGAGCTCACTTGTGAATTCCATTAGATATGTTGTTGTTATCGTTGAAATAATTAGAATCGAGAAAAAGTTTAATTTATTAAGATGGTAATTATCATTTGAGTAAGCGTATGACAAATTGATACATCATAAAATTGCAAGAAAATAACTTTTGCATTTCAATAATCAGTATCGATGAATGGGATATGATAGAAAAAGGAAAAAAAACTCCATTCGTTATTTGTTGTAAGGTTAATTAAAATCGAAAATATTTATTGTTTTACATATGTTTTTTCGTGTTTTTGATAAAAACCTCTCGTAAAAGTATTTGAAGAATATTTTCAATAATAATAATAAATATTACTTTAATTTTTTTTTTAGAAAATTATAAATGGTCATTATCAGAATAAAGCTTTTTGCTTTCAATTTCTAATAATTACTATAAGTGATTTTTGCATGAAAGTAAGTGAAACACTTTCTTGGATCTGATGCCAGTGCTCCTTTTCAAATTTATGAGGCACAAAGGAATTAATAAATTATAAATAAATTTAGAATCTTTATTTTGCTTTTATATACTGTCTCGTATATTTATTACTTTTACAGTATTTATATATGATCATGCATTTTCATATTTAGTATTTTTTGCTTGTGGGATTTGATATTTTTGAGACGAGAGTCTTCCCGAAACAACTTCTCTATGTCTATCAAACCCCACTTGTGAAATTCCGCTGAGTATATTATTGTTGTTGCTGCTTTTATATACAATCTTCGTTTCCAATTCTTTATCGTAATTTCTTAAATATATTTTAGTAGGAAAATAATAGTTTTTCAGATGTTATAGATATGTTTGATTAATCAAGAAAGGTTTTTAGTAATACTACTTTTTTAAATGACATTTATGTGTGAAACAGAAATGCGATAGATAATTTGAGACGGAAAAAAATAATAATTAGTGAGTGATTTTTGCATGAAAGTAAGTGAAACACTTTCTTGGATCTGATGCCACTCTTCTTTTTGTGCTTTTTATATAGCTTTTAATCTAATGTCTCTTTTCAATATTCTCCTTCTCATCATGTAGACATCAAAAGAATCTAATTAATTTATATATATTTATATAATATTAAAAAAAATATAAATACTATTGCTTTAAATATATATGCACACTGGCGGAGTCAGAATTTTTTATAATGGGGTTTAAAATTTTCAGAAGCAGACATTTGAACTAATCGAATGAGGTTCGACATCTATCCATATATGAATAGTATAATTTTTCGCGAAATGGGGATTCAGATGAACCCCCTAATACCTATGTGGCTCTGTCATTGTATATGCATGACTTATTTTAGATAAATTATCATTGAAATTTATCTATAATTACCTCATAAATAATCTGGTAATGCAAATACATTTACACGATCAGTGTATACAACTTAAATTATATATATATATATATATATATAATGTAATAATATTTATGCAATCAGGTCATTTATAAAATAATTACATCTTTGATAAAATAATAAAAAATAATAATATGTTATTATGAATTAAATTATAGTGATAAATCTTTTTTTGACTATATGTGTGTATATTAAAAGTAAAAAATTTTCATAATAGAAATAGAGAAAGAGAGACACACATCCCCTTTTTTCTTTTTGTGGGGTTGGTGATTTTGTTAGTCAAAAAAGATGTGCCAAAAACATAAAAGTTTAGAAGAATGTTTTTTTAATTATTTTTTTTATTTTATGTTGAGTCCCTTTTCAACTTTGATATTTTATACTTTTCATGTGGGAAAAATGAAAATTTTAATAAAGTATATTTATAAGTTTTTATGATACAAATATTTTCAAATTTTGATGATGATATAGTAGTTAAAGGGACAGATCTGTGAGGTCAGTTGGATCAAAATAAATAATACGTGTCATGAATTTGGATCGACTTGATTGGTATTAAATTCTGGTGATTTGTTCAGACTTAACAAGCTTATTCAGCAGAATTTATGATACTAAATCCTCGTGATTCGCCACAAATCATGGGCATACAAGTCTTTTGGTGATTTTCCAATATAAACTTGGATTTCCAATATAACAATTATTTTTACACAATTTTTAAAAATGAAATTAAAAATTATATAACGATGCGAAATAATCTTATATATTGTATTTTGGGCTTGGGCTTTATATTGTTAAGGCCCATATCATGATGGGTCAAAAGTGAAGTAATGGGCTTCTTACTTGGAATGGGTTTTCAAGCCCATAATGAGTAACTAGTCTTTTAATGGACTTGCCAATCAAATACAATGTTAACGATAGAAATAACGTTTACCGACTACTTTTTATTATATTTTTTTGTAAAAAATAATTATTATCCTGAAGTTTATATTGTAAAGATGAATTTTGATGATGATATCTTTCAACAAAATAGTTACTCCATATGAATGTTAGCAATCGAAGTTGCATTTACCGCCTACTTTTAGATCATGTCTTTCAAAAATAATCATCATCTGGAAGTTTCGAATTCTACAAGTGAAATTCCATTGTCATCAACTTTATTTAAGTCATTAGCTTGAAATGAAATTTGTAAATTGTGTTTAATAATTGGGGATATCGATGCGATTTAGTTGCATTTCGAAAGTGAGATTTATACGTCATGATTTTGAGATATGATTTAATAAATTAAAATTTTTTAATATGTTAATTTCTTTTTCAATACTATTGTGTTTTATAATGATGATAATAAATAAAACAAATAATTTTAACTTTAATTATTTACTTACCAAAGATTTATTTGGCTATTTTTTTTTATGAATTATAAATATAATTTTTTTTTCTTAATTAATATTGGGATTTTTTTTTTCATAAACCAGCTTGTGCTTGAGCTGCTCCAAACACTGCTTCGAACAGGTACTTTTCCCTTTTTACCTCTCAAAATTAGCATCCTTTTTAGTGATTTTTCTGATAGTTCTGATATGGGTTTTGTTGGATTGAAGTTATTCATGGTAGAAATCCTTCAAAAGAGGAATCTTTAGCTTTTTTTTTTTTTTTTTTTGAGATTTTTGATTTCCTTTTATGGTTTAGCTTGCTGTTTTTGATATGGGTTTTGCTGGATTGAAGGTATTATTGGTTAGCTATGATTTGTTGAGATTCTTTTATGGTTTAGCTTGCTGTTTTTAATATGGGTTTTACTGGATTGAAGGTATTATTTGTTGTAATTACTCAAAGTTGGAATCTTTAGCTGTGATTTTTTGAGATTCTTTTATGGTTTAGTTTGCTGTTTTTATTATGGGTTTTGCTGGATTGAGGGTATTATTGGTTGTAATTCCTCAAAGTTGGAATCTTTAGCTGTGGGTTTTTGAGATTTTTTATTTCCTTTTATGGTTTAGCTTGTAGTTTTTAATATGGGTTTTGCTGGATTGAAGGTATTATTGGTTGTAATTCCTCAAAGTTGGAATCTTTAGCGGTGGGATTTTGAGATTTTTTATTTCCATTTATGGTTTAGCTTGTAGTTTTTTTATATGGGTTTTGTTGGATTGAAGGTATTATTGGTTGTAATTCCTCAAAGTTGGAATCTTTAGCGGTGGGATTTTGAGATTTTTTATTTCC
>JBCEWC010000162.1:49526-74809 GCA_038996855.1 Solanum aculeatissimum
ATTTATGGTTTAGCTTGTAGTTTTTTATATGGGTTTTGTTGGATTGAAGGTATTATTGGTTGTAATTCCTCAAAGTTGGAGTCTTTAGCTGGGGGTTTTTGAGATTTTTTATTTCCTTTTATGTTTTAGCTTGTAGTTTTTGATATGGGTTTTGCTGGATTGAAGTTATTCTTGGTAGAGATCCCTCAAAATTGGTAACTTTAGTTGTGAATTTTTAGTATTCTTGATTTCCCTTTATGTTTTAGCTTCTTGTTTCTTAATATGGGGCTTGTTGGATTGAAGGTGTTATTGGCTAGAATTCTGCTAAATGGTAATCTATAGCTAGGATTTGCTTGAATTCTTGATTTTGTTTCATATGGGTGTTTGGTTCTTTCATCAGTGTTGTTGGCACTACTGCAAAATGTTAGAAATTCTGTACTGGGGTTTATGTTTTTACTTGGTACTAGAGAATCAAAAGGGTAACCCAGTGCACAGAGCACCACCAGTTAGCAGAGTTCTGGGAAGAACTGCACCCCAAAGGATGGATGTATGAGGCGTCAATGAGAGAATAGTGAAAATAGCCTAAGATTTATGATGAAACCAATAATGCGGCTCGTTGAGGTATTAGAGTTGATTTACTGGTGTCTGATTAGAGATTTATAAAAGTGCTCTGTACTTGCAAGATTTTAAACCAGCTGTCACTTTTAGCTGAGGTATGTGGGTTTGATATTATTCATAGACAGCCTAAATTAATTTTCTTGGCAGTTAGACACGGCTGGTGTATAATTTCCTACTAAAGACAACTTATTTAGCATCAGAAGGAAGTGGGCTTGAATAAACCGGTATTGGTAAGAGGATTTGTATATTTGGACTTGACCAGTTTAGGGTTGAGGTATAGTTGATTTAGTTAGTTCTTAGTTGCAGCTAGGAGACATTCTGTACGAAAAGAAGACTTGTAATGTTCTCAATTGTGCAAGTGCATGCTCAAGTTTATGGTTCATGTTTTAATGGAGCATCATTTGAACAATGTAGCTTTTAGTAGGTTATTAAAGAAAAGAGAGTTGATGTATTGCATTCCATGGTGAGACTTTACGTGTTATTGAACTTTATGAAGTCTTTTTTGATGAGGATTGACACAGTTTCTAACTGTGTCAAGAACATTTCTTAAGGATGGCGTTTGTTGTGTTAGAGAATGTTTTATGAACTCGAGTACGTTGTCAAGAGCAGATGCATGCTAGTTTTGTAATGAGAACCATGTTTTTGCTATGTACATGCCCAGCAGCTTCTTAGTAATGAATCATGAATAAAACTATCCTTATTCATCAATTAAGAGCAGAAGTTTGCGATGGGAGTATGCCCAGCTTCTAGCAAGTCTTTTTAAAACTTTTTAAGGATACAAAGAAAACACCCATATCTATGGCTTAACCTTTTGATACAGGTGCGCCGAGGCATGCGAAAAGTGCGTAAAACTTCAGAAGACATCAACTTGTTGGAAATTTTTCATGTAGTCAATGATATAGGGAAGTCACGTTGTCATATGGATGGTGTTTCTCTTGTTATTTCCTTTTCTATACTTCACAGGATGAGGTTATCATTTGTTGTTTGGTAGTTAATGAAGTAGGTTGTTTGTTCTCTCTTTTCTTAGTAAATTTGTCTGAGAATTGAGTGGAATGGTAGATATAGGTACCATGAAAGCAAACTATGTCGATTTGAGATGGATGAAGCACGTTGAAGGCACAAAATAAATAAATAAAGTGTCTCATTTCAAACAATTTGAACTTTTAAAGAAGGTGATACACTTAGTTCAATGACTCAACATATTAGCAAAGCATCAACTCTCATTGCCACTCATCAAGAAAAGTATTTCTAAGTTCTTGATCCAAGAAAAAGAACTGCATCCTAGGATAAGGTGGCATGTTGAAGCCTGATGGGGTCCCCTTTCAGACATCTTAGCTTTTAGATAAGGTGGTAAGCAGTGTTCAACGAGCACAATTCTCTTTATGCTTCTCTAGAAATCCACATTCATGTTGTCAAGTACATAAACCAATAAGACAGCATTGTTTCTTCAATTGGACCTACTAGATAGTTGATATAAGGATGCTAAAAACTCTCTCTGTTTTCGGTACTTCTAATCCTTTATGTGTGATATGAAATATGCGCTCATTGATAAATTCGGATCATCCTTCTCCAAAATAATTACTTTGGAATGCACCTACAGATTATTTTCGCATCTCATGTTTCTTCATTTCTTACATTAGTTGATCCATGTGGACTCTAATTGTCTTCAATATGCCTCTATGTTAGATTAATTTGTAGCTGAGGCAGGTTCTTGAGATCAATTGGCAATAATGGCAGATGGCCAAGAAAATGATAAGAATATTGAAATATGGAAAATGAAAAAATTAATCAAAGCCCTAGAATCTGCCAGAGGAAATGGCACCAGCATGATCTCTCTTATCATACCCCCTGGTGATCAGATATCTCGTATTACCAGAATGCTCGCAGAAGAATATGGTACTGCATCAAATATTAAGAGCAGAGTAAACCGTCAGTCTGTGCTTGGTGCAATAACGTCTGCCCAGCAGAGGCTTAAACTTTATAACAAAGTTCCTCCTAATGGATTGCTGCTTTATACTGGAACTATAGTGACAGATGATGGAAAGGAAAAGAAGGTCACCTTTGATCTTACGCCCTTCAAACCCATAAATGCGTCTCTGTACTTATGTGACAATAAGTTTCATACAGAACCTCTTGGTGAATTGTTGGAATCTGATGAGAAGTTTGGTTTCATAGTCATGGATGGTAATGGGACCCTTTTTGGGACTTTAAGTGGCAATACCCGAGAAGTTCTTCATAAGTTCACTGTTGATCTCCCAAAGAAGCATGGAAGAGGAGGTCAATCAGCTCTTCGATTTGCTCGTCTTCGAATGGAGAAACGTCATAATTATGTTCGGAAGACAGCAGAGCTTGCTACTCAATTCTTCATTAACCCAGCCACTAGCCAGCCAAATGTTTCTGGACTAATACTTGCTGGGTCAGCTGATTTCAAGACGGAGCTAAGCCAATCTGATATGTTTGATCCTCGTCTACAAGCAAAGATACTTAATGTGGTTGATGTATCCTATGGTGGGGAAAATGGGTTCAATCAAGCAATCGAGCTGTCTGCTGAGATTCTGGCAAATGTGAAGTTTATACAAGAAAAGCGCTTGATAGGGAAATTCTTTGAGGAAATCAGTCAAGATACTGGTAAGTATGTATTTGGCGTGGATGACACAATAAAAACTTTGGAGATGGGTGCTGTTGAAACTCTAATTGTGTGGGAAAATCTTGATATAAACCGTTACGTACTGAAAAATAGTGTGACGAACGAGATTGTCATTAGGCACTTCAACAAGGAACAAGAGGTTGATAATAGTAACTTCAAGGATTCTGCCACATCAGCTGAATTGGAGGTTCAGGATAAAATGCCCCTGCTAGAGTGGTTTGCCAATGAATACAAAAGTTTTGGTTGTTCACTTGAGTTTGTCACTAATAGGTCTCAAGAGGGGTCACAGTTCTGCAGAGGATTTGGTGGCATTGGAGGAATCCTTCGCTACCAGCTTGACTTGCGTTCCTTTGATGAGCCATCTGATGAAGGAGAATACTTTGATGATTCTGATTAAGTTGATGATTTCTGTCTACTAAGACCAGACAATGGATGAGAGATCTACAATTGGTGGAAGTTTTGGAGTTAGCATGGCAATGAGGTACCAGCTATCATGCTAAATATAATTTTACGAGTATTTTGCTGTTGTAACTTTGCTTGTTTTTCCTTTAAACGTGGGAACAGATTTCTTTCAAACACGTGTATTGAAGGGGACTTCTTGATTGTTTTATTAGCGTGTCTGCCATATTAAATTTTTGAGTTTATCACAAGGGCCATATTAATTTTTTGAGTTTATCGCAAGGTTATTTTGACTTATGCTGAATGGGACTCAAATGTCTTGTTTTTAATCGATATTTGAGTTTCTACAGTGTGTAAGAAAGGAGTTATCCACTGGAGGGTACACCTCTGACTGACCCTGATTCTCTGAGTTATGGATTTAATCATAAAGAAAATTAAGTCGCTATGTTGTAGAGTTTAGGATATGATTAAGATACCCTGCAGATATAGGCGGTGTTTTGTTTATAGGATGTTTAAATATAGGCATGAGTAACTAGAATAAGGATTGAAGCTTTAGTGTACCTAAGCCTCTACATTGATGATTCATGTGAAAATGAAGTGAGTCTTATTAGGTAGTCCAGTTGAAGCAATGTCGATTTCTTGACTGCTCTGAAGTTTGGCTTTAGTAATAGGATGATCAAAACATAGATGAAAAGAAAGAGTACAAATATGGTGTGATATTGCAGACTATTTGAAAATAGACCGGTATTTCATCCGAGATATGTTGTGTTTAGCCTCAGCAACTTGTTTATTCATATTATGTGTAATTAGGTCGAGAAGTTATGGCAGGACTCTTTAGGTGACATCCTACACTTTGTCTCTCTCTTACTGGTAGTATCCTCTCTCGGGGTCAGCTCATGTGTACCTCGACTATTCCACTAGGTATCTACTACTTCCTTATGTAATTGCAGGATGAGAAGTTATCACAGGACTGTTTAAGTGACACCCTACACTTCTCTCCCTCTAATAATGGTAGTGTCTCGTGTCCTGTTCAACTCACATGCACCTCGACTATTCCACTAGATACCTGCTACTTCCCAACTAACTCTCTCTGTCGAAATCACCTAACGTCTTTTGTCACTAGTAGACATCCTGCACTTCTCATGTTTGGTTGTCAATTTCTTAATGCCCCAAATCTTCTTGTTAGAAGACAATTGTGGTTAGAAAAGAAGAACTAATAGTGTCCCCATCAAGTTTCAATAATGATAATAGGGAACAAAACAATGTCAACATTGTTCTTCTCTCATTGCAATAATTTAGTGATTGTCTTTTCAAACACGAGACCTCTGGTTAAGAATGGAAGTGTACTAACGACTTTTCCTTCCGCTTCCAATCCTGTTTCCACCTCTGTGTTGTATAATACATGTTTCCATTTCCCAGAAGACCACAAACATTGTGACTAAAAAGTCCCCACACACAACACAATGTGTGTCTAACAAACTATTGAATTCAATATTTGGAATTCTATTATTGTAGCTGTTGTTTGGATGTGTTTACTCTTGGCTCCAACAGGAAATATTGGAGTTAGCCCTTGGCCATTTTGTGTCAGTTTCATGGCCTCATTTTGCCTGTTATTCAACTTCCAAGCATGTGATGATGAGTACAATTATTTCATGATGTCAATAAAAGACAAAATTAGAACTCATTTTTTGTCTAGAGCAAGCGGTAACCGAACTGAATTCAGGATTTAAACTTTACGAGTTTGAATTCAAAGATTCAAAATCTATTATTTGTACATGGTTGAACTCGTAAGTTATACTATCCATAAGTATTAAGCGCGAGCAATTATTGAGAGTGTCTTATGACATATAGTGTAAACTAGTAAGATTTTTTTTGCGATCAAGAGATGTGGTGTGATGGATGAAGTTTTTTAAACATTTTAATCAAAGATTTCGAGTTTGATTTACTGATTTTTGGAACATTTTTTAGGTTTCAATTCTCAAGTAAAATATGCATGCATTTATATCATACTTTTAAAAGACAAGGGTCCAAATAGTGTCACTTATTGGTGTGGTCCATCTATACAAAAAAATTGCATAAGCATTATATAAGATAGATCAAGGTTTAAATTTCAATAAATAAATAAAAAATATTAGGTGATTTCTTTTCGTACGTTATAAATTTTATTTCTGTTCCATTTTATGTGATACTTTCTTTTTTAGTCCGTCTAAAAATGAATGTCATCTTACTACAATTAGAAACGTAACAATTTAACTTTAAAATTCCTCTTTTACTCATAATAAATATCTAAAATTTATTTTAGACCACAAGTTTCAAAAGTTTTTTTTTTAAACACTGTGTCAAATCAAAGAGTATCACATAAAATATGACAGAGGGAGTAATAAACAACGGACAAATTAGCTGGAAAATTACGATGCATGTATAACGAATTATCTTGGTGTACTTTCTCTTTAAAGTTTGAATCTCATTACTGAAAATTCTGACTCTTATCATTATTTATTACGTATATATAGTAGAAGTTGAATTCATTTCTTTTTCTATATATTTACTTCTTTATATTCTAAATTTCTTTTAAAAAAATTCTGACTTCACGACGTAAATAGAATCATCCAATACACATACCTTGTAAAGATAATAAAAAGACACTTCATGATATTCAAAGTGTCTGTAAACTGGTCCGAACACTACAATTATAAAAAAATGGTCCAAACAATTGTAGGGAGGGTACTTTAGGCAGACATTATGTTAAATGATTGATTGTAATATTGTGGAGGGAGCAAGATGGCCCCTATATTTTTATCATTCCAGGCTGTTTTTTTTTTTTTTGATATAAAATTATTGTAAATTTTTCAGTAATATTTAAAGAAAATTATTTTTAAACTTATTTTGTACAAAAAGTTGTACTCTTTTTCACAACACATGATCATGTCATGAACTTCTTAATTAGCTACCACATGATCATGTGATGAGTTTTTATTACTTTTTTTTTTTAGTCTTATATATACTATAATTTTTTGACGAAGAAAATTGATCGAAAGAATTTCTTGCGGTCTCTTAGCTATGCCGTGGTGTTAAGTTCCATGTTGGAGGTCTCAAGTTTGAAATCCCTTGCCAGCAAAAGTAAGAGGTTTGTCTTCTGGATCGAGCTCATTGCATCGAGCTTGCCTAGTGCAGGTTACTTCTCCTATGTGGTTTGCAAGCTATTGCATGGGAGCGGGGGTTTACCCTGTGCGCACCAAAGGGTAGCTATGGGTTCTCCTTGTTGTAAAAAAAAAAAAGGCAGTCTGATGCATTAGGCTTTCGTTATGCATAATAGTCGAGCCAAGATTTTTACTAAAGGTTTCAGAATATAAAGAGGTAAACACACAAACAAATCAACAAGATTCAACATCTGCTATACATATAAAATATTTTTAACCAATACATATAATATAATTTTTTGACGAAGGGAATTTAAACGATGAACTTTCTCGTGTTACTCTGAATTCACCTCTAATCATGCACGTGATTCAAAAAAAAAATTTAATCACAAAAATCTATTGTACGCGTCAAAATATCATTTATGACTTTTTCTTTTTTATAAGTGCAAGACTTTTTTGTTGTTTTATACATATATAGAAGAGCGAAACAGACAGTTCGATATCGACATGCCTGTTTCAACTCCTTGAAATTGTCTTATTCTCAAACTAAAAGGTGACATCAATATAAATAAATATTTTTTTAATGAAATAAAATAAATAATAAAGAAAATACCTATTATGTCCTCATTTACTCCAAGTTATGACTTTTCAAGTGTGCTTTTGAATTTTTTTGTTTCATTTTACTTGTTTTGGTGGTGGGGTAGGAGATACAAATGATATTAATATTTTAAATAAATAAATAAATAAATATATTACTATAAGAAAAAAAATTGTAACAATCTTTTTATATTTACACATAATATTTTCATTTTATTTATTACCTATATGTACATATTTAGTAATAAAATTTGACGAAGCGATATCTTGTGATATTGCTTGGGGCAAGGTATAGCGGCATAAGATAAAAAGAAGAAGAAGAAGAAATTAATAACCTTTAAATTTGTAACATATATATAGTATATATATTTTTATTTTTTGGCTTAAGTAATGATATACACAAAATGTGATTACATAATCATTGAGTCGCATAATGTGATACACTTTTGAACTCATCGTTCTTTAACCAAATGCTTCAAATTTCAATCTCAAGAGTGAAAAATCATTTGATAGAAGATGAATCAACCAGATATGAATCTGAATTACCTGAGCTAATAGATTTCGTCGAATAAAATCATCTTTCTTACTTGGAGGTTGGAACCAATCCAATTGGTAGTTTCTAACAAGTCTTCCCCAATTTTCTTTTGTTGTAAATAGCTAATTGAAAAAGATTACGTACATTAGACCTCAGGGGACTTTTGTATTTTCTTGGTCCTCGTTCTCCTTATGTCCTAACGAAGACAGAGGAGAAGAGGGGCAAGAAAAAGAAGAAGAAGCAACGGAAGAATAAGAAGTAATTGAATTATCTGATATAGTATTTGGAGTAGTAGGGATAACAAGTTCCATAAGCAGATCGACGAAAGCACCTAAAACAAAACCATGATTCACTTCTCCATTTAATTTTAAATACCATGTTAATAATTCTTGTAAATTATCCCAATCTTTAATCCCTTGAGACTCAACCATTTCCTTCATTGATTTCTTGAAATCCAAATAAGGATCTTTTGATTCCATAGCCAAAATTACACTTTCTTTGAATGGCAAATCATTTTCTTGATTTTCCTCTTGTGGTGATTCTTGAAAAATTGAACTAGTAGCACCTGGTTCAAAAAATAGCCTTTCTGATCTAGCCCCTTTTATGATATCTTCATGGGATTGTGTTGAAATGCTATTGGTAGATGATGATGATGAATTTGTGAAAAATGATTGTGGGGTTTCAATTCCATCAAAAGGGTCAAAGAAAACTGAATTTATAGTCTTGAATATGTTGTCATCACCTCTAAAAGATAGAGTCTTGGAATGTGTACAAGATGGCCATTGCCAAGTGTCTTTTCTCTTGAAAATTGAAGAGATCTTCAATTTTTTGGCCATATTTGTAAAAGTTTTGAACTTGGATTTTTTGATTTTTGGGATTTTTTGTTTCTTCTATGTTCTTGTTGAGTATATAGAGTTTTAATGGAGATTTTTTTTTTGGATATGAAAACTTGTGACTATTTGAGTATATAATGAAGAGAAGAGAGAGGAAGGTGGAATGGAAATGGGGGGTAGTAGGACATTTCTTATGTGTCTATTTAATTGTTAGCTTCAAGAATTTAATATAGGATTAAATGCAAATGAACTCATAGTAGTACTTCCCTCTCAGAGATTTTGGGTCCGAGCTTTCTGAATAAAATAAAATTTTAATAGATTTAATTCTGTATCTTCAAGATAAGAGTATGATCTGCGTATTCTATTTTTTTTAGATTCTGCTTTGTGAGAGTATATCAGATATCTTGTTGTTATTATTATTGTATAAAGAGATTTTTAACAGAGATTTAATTCTGTATCTTCAAGATAAGAGTATGATCTGTGTATTCTACTTTTTTTAGACTATGCTTTGTGAGATTACATCAGATATCTTGTTTTTATTATTATTGTATAAAGAGTTGATTCTCCACTCTTAATAAGAGATTTCAAGTTAAAATTTTGAAAGTAAAATGTTAACATCAATATATCTCTAAATTTAGCAAAAATTCTTATGCAAGGCGAATTTGAGTCAATCAAATTGAAACATAACAATACGTTCTCTACGCTTAACCAAAAATTTTACACTGAAGTGAATTGAAATTAGTCAGAATCTCGAAATAAATCATCCAAAATGCATAACTCTTGACTTAATCAAAAGGGGAAAATAGAAATAGAACATAGCTAATTATTGTTTGTCAACTTAAATTAATTAAACAATATTGGACTTAAATTATTTTTTTAATCAAGTGTGCTTAGCCAACAAATTGTAGCCTCCTTTATAGTTTAATGTCTTAATCTCTCATTTTTCATATACAACTCATGAATATATTATATGTTGCGTATAATATTTCAATGAAAGATTTGTGATAAGATGTGTTCCTCATAATATCACATGCAATAATATACTAAAGGGAGTTTCCTATCTTCTTGCCTAGGAAATTAAAATAGCCCTTTATTTTTTTTAAAAAAAAATTCACTTTATACCATTTTTTTTCTTTTTTATCTTGAAAGATTTTTTTTAATAACAGTAAAATTATCTTTGTATGATTTATAGGTCACGAGTTCGAGCTGTAGAATCAGTTACTAATATTTGTGTAAGAATATGATGCTTATATTACATCCCTTAATTAGGATATGAGTACTCTTCCTCAGCCCTACATGAACATAAAGTCCGGAGAAGAGTCGTATCCTGAAGGGATGTAATATATATATTTTTAAAAAATAAATAAATTAATATCTCCTTGCCTAGGAAATTTAAATGGCCCTTTATTTTTCTAAAATTTCACTCTATAGTCTATACCATATGGTTTTTCTTTTCTATCTTGAAAGAAAAATTTCTTAATAACAATAAAATTATCTTTGTATGATTTATAGGTCACGAGTTCGAGCTGTAGAATCAATCACTAATATTTGTGTCAGAATAGAATGCTTATATTACATCCCTTAGGATACGACTCTTCCTCAGCCCTACATGAACATAAAGTCCGAAAAAGAGTTATACCCTGAAGGGAGGTAATATATACATTAGTTTGATCACTAATATTTGTGTCCGAATAGGAGATGCTTATATTACATCCTTTAATTAGGATTTGTAGAATCTTTCCTAGACCTACGTGAACATAAATTTTGGAGAAGAGTCGTAACCTAAAGGGTTGTAATGTATGCAGTTTTTAAAAAACAAACTAATATGGTATGAAAAAAAAAAACTTAATTGTCATTATTATGAAATTTATGTGGAATTAATGACTAATATATGTGTCAGAATAGGATACTTATATTACATTCCTTAATTAGGGTTTGTATGACTCTTCCCCAGACCTACGTGAACATAAAGCGTAGAAAAGAGTCCTATCCTAATAAAGAGATGTAATATATATATATATATAGAAAAAAGATTTAATTGTCATTATTATGAAATTTATGTGATCATGTGGTAATAATTAAGTTGACTACCTAAAAAAAGAAAAAAAAATAGGCATACATCATGTGAGTTCTTTATGGGAATATTAACAACTCTCCCACAAAAAATTAAAAAATAAAATAAAATAAATAAAATAATTATAAGATATATATATTACACATGACTGTCCTTGGTAATATAATTAAAGAGGTCAGAATTCAGAAAGGGACTGAATTCAAAATTTTAATGCATAAATTTTACCAATAATAGCAATGTCTCGATATTAAATAAGTTGAAATCGATTATATAAATTATCAATAATAACAACGTTTCTGGATTGTATATAATTTACTTTTTTTTTGTAAATAAATTTAATTTGATACAAAAACACAAACTATATATTAACTATTATTGGCATATACTATAAGGTTTCCCCAACTCCATTGGAGACATCCCAACAGCCATAAGTTGATAATTTCTAATTTCTTTAATTTATATATATATATATATATATATATATATATATAAATAAATTTACAATTAAAAAGTACACTAAATTTTTAAAAAAAAAATTATAATACATTTAATAATATTAAGAGTTTCTATTCAGTAGAATCTTCTATAACTAACCACTAGTGAAAGATTACCAAATTAGAGATAGGGGTAAATGTATTAGTTGAGTTACGAGTTCGATCGAATTCAATATTTTATCTCAAAATATATATTTACTTGAAGAAATTTAAGAAGTTATTTTTAATAGACCTTCGGTTCATAGAAAAATATTTATAAAAAATCCAGAAAAAAAAAAAGAAACGATAGATAGTAATAGAATAGTACATCAACAAAGTAATACAATAGTCGAAGTACAAGAAACAACAGATAGTAACCAAGGTCAAAGAACAATAAACTACATGAGCAGTACAACGACTATGTACTAGTAGTATGAATGAACTAGACAACATATTACTATCAGTATGAACGAAGAACGAAACAACACATTGATGTTAGTATGGACGAACAACAAGACAACTTATGAACGAACCAGAAAACATATTATTGTTAGTATGAACGAACAACAAAACAACGTATCATTGTTAGTATGGGCGAATGACAACGAGACAACACATTGCTGCTACCCACTAACTTTCTACCCTAATCCAAATTTAATATAAACTTTATCGTTTAAAAGAAGTATGCTACATAAATGGGGTGTTTTTTTTTCTTCATTTTTTTATTTTTATATAAATAAAAATATATATGAGTTTGTCAACATTTTTATGAACTTTGCATGCACTTTCAAGAATTGCATCCAAGTGCAAAGTTCCAACAAAACTTCAATATTTATTTTATTTGAAAGTCAATTATTTTTTTAATTAATCCTTCACTCATGTGATTAAAAGATTTGTTTTAATAAGTTAATTTATTTATTTTTTTAAAATAAATTGGGCAAAAATAATTTATGTATATGAATTGTTTTGGTCCCCTTTCTAACATTACTTATAATTTATACAAATACATGCATGGACAATTGGGGGACACATGCCACCTTAATCCTCTATGATTGGAAAGATCAATTAATTAAACTTAATTAATCTCAAAATATCTAATTAATTAAGAGATTATGTAAGATAACCACTTATCACAATGTCTCTTAATGTAACAAGAGAGTATGATTAATGTTGATAATTAATTAAATAATAAAGGATTTGCAAGTTATTAGAGACAGAGTTGAGATTTGAAGTTTGTGATTTCTGATTAACTTTTTACTAAATCTAGTTTTAGTTATTGGGTTCGTATTAGATATTTATATGTATTTTAATAATTTTTTTATACATATATAAGGTCTAAGTAAAAAATTATCGAATTTGTCCAAATTCTTATCTAATATTCTAGTTTCGCTCCTGGATCAAATTTCAATAGAGTAAAGATATATAAAAGTCTTAGTTGATAGAATTAATAAAATAAGTATAATTTACATAAATCTTATAGTGTCAATAGCTAATTATATTATTTTTCTACTATTTTCTAAATTACAAAAAATTCTTCAAATTAATGAATTTTAGGCTACACCACGGGACTTCAAGATACATCAACAAACATCTGAATATACAGGGAAAAAATATATCAAAGAAGGGATAAAAATGTATCAGAGAGGGGATAGAACATCTAGATACAAAAGGCGATTATGTATCCGCGAGAGAATTTTAAAAATTATTTTAAAAATAGTAACTTTTTTTTATAGAAATTATGATAAAATAAAATATATATTTAAATATTTTTTATAAAATAATTTAAATATATGTGTTAACTGACTCAAATATCATTATTAAAAAAAATAAAAGTCAATTAAGGACTTCTTAATGTGTGGTTGGGTTTGGTGTGCTGATATTTAAACAAGTACAAATAATGGTTAGTCTGATGTGATATTATTAGTTAGGGATGATTAATTAAATAAACTCAATTTTCAGAAAGTAATTAATTATTAAGTATTGTTTGTTGGTCAATGTCCTAGTGGTTTTTCTGTCCAAAAACTATATTATTATAGTTGGATATCATATTAATATTTTGTTTGTTTCGATTCAAGTGTTTTAGTTTGATCAGATAGAGAAGTTAAATGATAATCAAATTTTTTTTGAATCTTGAGTAGAGGTAGATCGAAGAAGTATTGGGGGGAGATAATCAAACAAGATATGGCGAGACTTAATCTCACCGAAGACATAACCCAAGAGAGAAAGGAGTGGAGGTCGTGAATAAGAGTAGCAAACTAATAGGTTAGTAGGATTAGATTGATATCTGATTTTGGGATATAGTAAGGTAATAAGATTAATCGCATTTTTATATCCTGATTAGACTCTTAATATGTACTTACTCTTCTTCTTTTCAAGTAACGGATTCAATATTTAAACGTTATGAATTCTAGGTATGTAAATATATGTAAAAATAACATATAAATATATTAAATGGCTAAGTTATACTAAGGTCAAATCTTTGATGATTTCACGACCCATTAAGAGCATTTATAACACGACCCAAATAAGCATCACTCACGAGTATTCGAGCAAATATTCCCATTAACATAAGGAAGATTTGCCAGCAGCAAAATGATTGTAATTGAGGAAATGTATCACATGCATTTTAACACCAAAAGGGGGTTGTTCATCATATGTCTCAACAATGAAATGAGTTTCAAAGAAGCAAATTAGGGAAAACTAACATATAATCTACCAAAAACTGTTCTCTTTTTAGTATTTCCGCCCAAAACCTCCTGCACCGCGACCATATGTTGGGAGAACTGCTGCTGCCTGTGGTTCAGCGGCCTGCTTGACAACGCCTGGAAGGTCAGACATGCCGAGGGCTGAAAGCATGTCAAGGGTCTCCTTGTCAACTTCAATGAGATCGGTCTTGATGGCGGACTCATCAGGAACAAAGTCCATGCGCCTCTCACGCTCCTCCTCCTGCAGTTTCAGGGAGATACCACGGACTGGTCCCTTTTGGATACGTTTCATGAGGTGGGTGGAGAATCCAGCAATCTTGTTGCGGAGACGCTTGGAAGGAATTATGGCAACTTCCTCCAAGATCTTCTTGTTTGTGTGGAAATCCAAAGTCATTTTGGAGTAATACCTCTCAATTACCTGTCGAGATGACTTCTTCACGGTCTTGGTGCGCACACGACCCATCCTAGCAGAATTTCCTTAGACAAGACCTACATTAATGTCTGTCAGTTACCTATCAAAAAAGTTGATGTTTCTAGTAATTCGTAATTCATTTTCTTGTGAATCTGAATATTTCTATCAAATTATTGCGATTTATTGAATCTTTAAGCACAAAACAAACACCTTTGAAGCTTACTTTCCTAAGCTACATGGTATAACATGTACTCTCAGGTTGACAAATAGTTTTAAAGCGCAAGCAAATCCTTTAACAAACACCAGCGTGTGAATCTAAAGGAACACATTTTCAACTTTTTTTATCCTCAGACAGCAGACGGAGAAAGCAAATAACATGGGGATAGGCAAGGAAAAGGCATCTCCACTTAGATGACTAATACGACACTAGCCTTCTAAGTCTTCAGACCGGCCTTTATAACTGTAATCTGTCCTTCGGCTGGTTAATACGCTAAGCTTTATTTAGCAACCCCAAATTCCCAATTACTGGATGTAAGTATGATCTCAGAGCAAGCATTACCCTCTGTTCTACAAAAAACCAGATCAACTGACTACAACCAATTGCAATACGACTGTTAGAACTTCAACTTCACACAATTGCGCCATGGAGTTTCTTAATGCATTGAGCAACAAAATTTCAACAATACAGTTAATAGCCCATACACGAAAGCCTATTCAATTTCTATTCCAGGTACAAGAATGTGGAAAGACTACTCTTGGGTGCCATCTTAGACGATCTCCTTCGGCAAGTTTGTTAGCAACTCGACTAATCCACCAGGTGCCAACTATCTATCTCCTGCCAACACAAGTACCAGCTTGACAAATGGAAAAAAGATCAAATAACTATTTTTTAACATTGTTGTGATTTTAACCCTGGTATACCATGGTTCATTCCAACTGCATTGACCACTAAGCCACACTTGTGAGTACCATCGTATACTTATCTTTTAAATCTACCACCACAATCTCCTTAGGCAAGCTTGCATGCAACTCGACTAAACCATTGAGTGCTAGCTATCTCCACTCGACCAAAAAAAGATCAACTAAACTATTTTTTTTGTCATTGTTGTGATTTTGACCTGGTACACCATGGTTCATTACAACTTCATCGACTGCTAAAGCCACAACATTGGTGCCATATTTGACTATTTTTTAAAAATGAGTAAACCAGCCAGTACACTCAACATTTCCCATTCCCATTTTCTTAATTTGAAATGACCACATCACTTGTGTGGCTTGAAATCCATAGTTGGCAACAAACAGATAACGGGAATACATACACAAAGTCACTATATTTAAAAAAATTGGTTCCTTAAAACATAGATTTTATCAGCTTTTCCTAGTAAATTATTTAGCTCAATCCCAAAGCATTGAGATCAAATAAAGCATAGAAATTTGTCTACTAAATTTTCTTTCAATCAAGATCTATATGTTGTTCTTTTGAGTCGAGGGTCTACCGGAAATAGCCTCTCTATTCTACAGTCAACCTAACAGTACTGAGTACCCTCTCCATTCCCCATTCGAGTATTCTTAATTTCAAATAGCCAAATCACCCGTATCGCTCAAAATCCAAAGCTGGCAACAAACAGAAAACAGGGACACATAATCACAAACATTCTACTGACAAAAGTTAGTTCGTTAAACATACGATTTTAACAGCTTTTAGCAATTCCATAAATTTTGCTCAAACCAAAAGCATTTCTGCACTTTACAGATCATTTAGTATTCAGATATTTATCTTAATATATTTTTTATTACCAAAGACTACTTTTTTACTTCGAACTTCAGGGAGAAGCAAACTCATATTGGTGGTAAAGATTACCTTCTTATAATAACGCTGACCATGTCAAGCTTGCACGCAACTTAACTAATTCACTAATCTCCGTTATCTCCCACCAACACATATAACATCTCAAAAAGTTCAAAAAAAACCTATCTTATTCACACTAGTGTCGATCTACCAGTACACATCACCTGTATCGCTCAAAATCCATAGCTCACAAACATCAAAAAGTAACACAAAAACACCATTATATTGAAGAAAAATTTGTTCATATATAGATGTTATTAGCTTTTATCAAGTAAATAATTTTGCTCAAATCTTTAAGCATTTTGATCAAATAAAGCACAAAAGCCATAAAACTCACAGAGATTTCGAAGAAGAAAGACGAAGAACCACCGTCGTGTATGCGGCAACTGATTGCTCTGTGTGAATTTTTCCTTTTTCAGCAATGGTGAAGAATATATTAGGGTTTTTTCTGTTATTGGGCTTGGGTTGTGTAGAGTCACTTTGGGCCAATGAAATACTAATGGGCTTTGGACCTAATTTTGCTTGGCCCACTTTTTCTTTTCTAGCCGTGGTTGGTGTACTCGATAATTTATTCCGATCTCGATTAGTTTCACAATGTTGGTCTCAACTGGTATCAACGTCCTTTAGTTTTGAGTTAAATTTGTAAACAGTTGAATAAATAGATATACAAGTCCTATGTAGTATAATACTCTCGGGGTATCATATAGGATGTGAAAATTTTCATGTCGGACGCCATATAAGATGCATGTATCTACTTGTTCGACTCTGTATAAGTTTAAATATCTATTTATATACGTTTAAAATTGAAAAATATAAATGCTAATCAAAGCTAAATTAAATGACATATTTGTGTATTACGAAAATATTTATTACCTTTCTTCTTCTAAGTCTCCTCTTTAGCGATTCTTGTCATTTTACCAAAAAACCTTTCTTCTTCTTCTTCTAAATCGCCGATTAATTCAATGTCGACATGGACGAGGGACGACGACAAGCTATTCGAAAACGGCCTTGTTCTGTACCCTGAAAACATCTCCGACCGGTGGCAATTGATCGCCGATCATGTCCCCGGAAAAACAATCGATGATATAATGGCTCATTACGATGACCTTATTCACGATGTAGTTGAAATTGATTCGGGTCGGATCGAGTTGCCGAGGTATACGGATGATCCGGGTGAAGTGGAAGGGGATTGTCAGATTTCGTTTGGGTCAAGCAAGAAGAATTGTGAAATTGAGAGGAAAAAGGGTACACCATGGACTGAAGAAGAACACAGGTAGCATTTTTTCCCCAATTTTTGGTGCTATTTGACAAATTTTTAGGTTTAATTATATTTTTATCAGGTGGAAATTTGTGTGTATGTTGAATTTGGTAATTTGGATTTTGTTTATCATTTCTGAGAAATAGTGGATGGATGTAGAATAATGTTTACTTGATAACTGTGATGTTCGAGCTAGCTTGCTAACATGACTAATTTTACGAGATACCTGTCATGTCACACAAGCAACGAGTACTAGGGAACTTTGTCTAGCTAGAAAGGATTGGAAGAAATTACCTAGTGTTAATGGTGAGGAGTTTTCTGACTCCGAAATGAGTCGATTTTTGTTTCAATTTAAGCATTTTCCTTTCTGCTTTGATGTGTGAGGAAAAAAGACTCTTTTTTACTCATCAAAGGGGAAAACAAAGGAAAATTTTACATTTTTTTAAATAATTGTGGTGTCTAGGACAGTTTGCCCGTACCTCGACTAATTTAATAGGATAACTACCACCTCACACCAGCAATAAGTACTCGATAATTCTGTTTATCAAGTTTAGAATAGATGGAAAGAAATCACCTAAGTGTTAATGTGTAGTTTTCTGGCTCGGAAATGAGTATTTTTGTTTCTGTTTCAGCATTTTCCTTTCTGTTTTGATCAGCGGGGAAAAAGGTACTTTTTTTTAATAACCGTGGTGTCTAGACCAGCTTGCCTTAGCCTCGACTAATTCCATGGGATACATGTCATGTCACATGAGCAAAAAGTCTACAGTAACTCTGGCTACCAAGGCTAGAATAGATGTGAAGAAATCACGTAGCGTTAGTGGTGGAGTTTTCTGGTTCAGAAATGAGTCTATTTGTATTCCAATTTCAACATTTTCCTTTTCTGCTTTGATCAGTGATGAAAAGGGACTCTATTTTACTAATCAAAAGGAAAAAAAGAGAGCAAAAGGTACACCTTTTTTTCTTTCTTGATAACTATGGTGTCTAGGTTAGCTTGCCCGTATCTCCACTAATTTCATGGGATACATGTCACATCACACCAACAACAAGTATCAAGTAACTCTGGCCGCCAAGGTTAGAATAGATGGGAAGAAATCACGTATTGTTAATGGTGGAGTTTTCTGGCTTGGAAATGAGTCTCTTTTTGTTTCAATTTCAGTATTTCCTTTCTGCTTTGACAGTGAGGAAAAAGGTACCCTTTTTCTTTATAACTATGGTGTTCGGGCCAACTTGCCCTTCCCTCGACTAATTCCACTCCACACCAGCAACAAATACCAGATAACTTTAGCTACTAAGTCTAGAACAGATGGGAACCAATCACATAGTGTTAATGGTGGAGTTTTTGGGGCTCAGAAATAAGTCTATTTTTGTTGGCGGAGCTTTGGCTCGGAGATGAGTATCCTTTGATTTCAATGTAAGTATTTTTCTTTGTTTTTTCCTCATTGAAGGAAATAAAAAGGAAAAATCTATGTTGCTCGGACTCTTTCAAAAGATGTGGATGAATGTGTGTCGGATCCTCCAAAAGTAGTGCTCTTTTGAAGGATCCAACATGAGTGTGGTGACATTTTTAGAGAGCCTGAGCAACATAGCAAATATGTAACTATTTTTGTTCATTGAGCTGCTTAAGCATAATCATCCTCTACCTTTTATATTTAGCCAAAATGCTTAGTGAACAATCTACCTAAGAGTGGTGCTATTCAAGAATTGCATTTTCTCTTGATCTCTGAGCTCTTAAACTGATACAACTTGAATTTCCCTTCTCATTTGTGTAATCCGTTCTATTAATCCGATTGTTCTTGCCTCTTCTTTGTACCCATGCTTGAAGCTAATTATTCGTGCAGCAAAATGATGATTTTTAGCCATGAGGGTGGTGGGGATTATTTTTTCAGATTGAGACAGTCGGCCTCTTGGTCTTCATGAGAGTAAATTGACCATTTTTGATAGACATTGTTTGATTTCATTGTTCAACTATGTTGCTCGGACTCTTCAAAAATGAAGTTGGGTATGTATCAGATCATCCAAAAGTCAGGCATTTGTTGAGGATCCGACATGGGTGGGGCAGCATTTTCGGGGAGTCCACACAGTTGTTTATATAAACATAATTAGATAACTAGTATAACTGGCATTGCTGTTATATGGCTGTTATTTGAGGCGTAGTTGTTGTTGTTTATAACTGACATTGCTGTTCTATGGCTTGTATGTTACTCAAAATCCTAATATTCCTGCATAGATTATTCCTTATCGGGCTGGACAAATACGGGAAGGGTGACTGGAGAAGCATTTCAAGAAACGTTGTGGTATCAAGGACGCCAACGCAAGTGGCAAGTCATGCTCAAAAATACTTCATTAGACAACAGGCAATGAAGAAAGAACGGAAAAGGTCCAGCATCCACGATATTACAACTGCAGTGGATACCAAACCAGTACCGCCTCAAAGCAGCTTTCAGAACCAAACAAGCAGTCAAAATTTCAACTTCGCAATGTAGAGGTGAGTAGCAGGAAACAAAAAGAAAACTCATACCTGTACATAGAAGGGCCACCTGCAATCAACGCCTGAACTTGTAAAGTTAATACTTTCTAGTTGACAGTTTAATTTAAGTTGGTGAATTGTCTTTTTTCTCAATGCAAGCAGAACAGGTGATGAAATTGTTAGCAAAATGGTTGAAGAACAGAATGGTGTTAAACTCTAGTTTGGGTCTTTATGGTAGTTTCGTATTTTAGTTTTTGTGCTAGTTTTTGGCCTCCAGACTACCAAGCTGGGCCTTCGTACACTCCACCCTCCTGAGATCCTACTTGTGATATCAGATCAATCCAATGTTTGTGAATCGAACTCTGATTCACCATATTATAACAAACTATAAAAATTGCAGTGCCAACAGAATTAAACTGGTCCAAAATAAGATGATATTCGATTTTTGAACAAAGCATGTTTTATAGTCACCAAAAAAAGAAAAAGAACTTCAAGGATGAAGAGCATGGAGGATAATAACTACTGAAAATACTTTGTACAAGATCCAACAGTATCAAGAGCAACATAAAGCCATTATCCATTTATTTGTCAAAGATAATTGAAAGCAAGAGTTTGAGATGTCAATTCAGCTCTTGTTAGCTCCTTCTTCAGCCTTCTGCTTAAAGAAAATAAAGGGCGGGTTAAGAAAACGCATCCAGTATAATCTGAAAAAAGTATATATTTAAAAGAAGATCTAGGCGGGAAAATCATCGATCCAACACATGTATCTCTCAACATTCAATTGTGTTCACTAAAAATGTGACTGGCTAAATATAAAAGTGCCATATGGGAGGCCACTGTGCATGTAGAGAACGGTAAAAATAGCGTAGTTCTATCAACTTTGAAACCTGTAGGCATTCACAAAATATTTATAAAATAGGATGCTACAACTTTGTGAAAGACTCAAACTTTGGCAAATTCTAAAGCAGTAAAAGACGCATAAGTGTTTACGACTTTACTCACCACAACAAGAATATTATGTCTAAAATACTTGCAATTATGGATTTCACAGGAACATAACCAATGTCCATATGTCATACCTAAGGTTAATTAAAGTGGTTTATACTTTGAGATAGTTGGTTAGACCAAATATACTCAGTTCCCATTCGTATTACACCTAGTTCAAAGATTTACCAACGAGAGCTTAACATAGAGTAGTAGAGTACTATGAAAACGCAAATCTTTTTCACTATTACTTGCAATTGTCTTCCTCAAAGGCTTTGTGAAATGTTTTACCAAGACAGAAATCAGTTTTAGCGGTTCTTGTTTTGATTGGATATAAAGCTTGACAATTTATAAAGGTAAATGGAAGGCGGATGTGGACTATGGTGGTAGCTTTGACAGAAAAGGGTAACATATTGTTTACAAGCAGATGGAAGAAAGTCTAGTGCAGTTAGAGTAGAAACGGGATGCCTTATCAAAACAACCATTTTCCCAGTTTAATGTATGATTTTGATAAAAGGAATATATATATACAAAATTTTACCAAAGCCAAAGACGAGACATCTAAACTGTGTATACCAAATGGAGTGGGTAATCTTCTTTTTGCTTAATCACAGAAGGAGTGTACTTAAATTTCCGATATCCTAGTAGAATTTTCGCCCTATGAGAACTAAAGTATATATGCAGTTTTCTTTTAAAAAGAATTTGGTTTATTCTGCTGTTAAAATATACCAAAAACAAGATAATAAAATGAGAAATCACCAGTTTATGTATGACTGTATGTATAGAACAAGAAAAAAGAATTAAGAGAAGGATCCAAAACCTTATCGGCCTTCTCTTTCTCAACTTTCTCTCGCTCTGCCTTCTGCTTTGCCTTCTCCAACCTCTCCCTTTCCATTTTCTATTCACAAATTTGAAAAACAAAATGCATGAAGGATCTAGCACAAAGCCTTATATCATACATAAAAAAGAGAACACATCAATCCAATTCATTCCAATCCCAATTACTTGGGGTCAATGCAATTCAGTACAATCTATCATTCATAGTAACTATTTTACACACGTAATATACATATGCGAGTGTGCATGCACATAATATACATATTACATATATGCAGAACTTAGAGCTATAGGATTTGGAATTGATACGATTCCCACTAACACACATATGTGTATCTCTACATGGACACCTGAATGTACATGATAAATACACACGTGTATCTCTACACATATAATACATACATGTAAAACTTAGAGCTCATGCGTTTGGAATTGATACAATCTATAATTTACATCAATTTAGCTAACACTCATGATTATACATGCATACATATAAACGTACGTACCCATCAGGTCAGAGCTGAACGTAATGAGTTCTTTCAGATAATCATTACATCCGCCTATTATTCATCGTAATTACTTTACACACATATATATGCAAAACTTAGAACTTTAAGAGCTGAAAATGATACAATCTATTATGTTAGATCCGCCAATTTCCAGATCAATTCACTGTATTCAATCACAATCGATTCAAATACTACTAAACAACATATAGGAGAACATAAATTCGAGAAATATACAATAAAATTCAAAAAAAAAAAAGGGGAAATCATGAAGACTTACCTGAATGTAAATGTTCTCCTGAGCACGTTCTTCTTCACCGAGGATTTTGCCGTCACTGAAGCATCGGAGACTGGAAACCGATGATTGGCGAGCTACATTAGCTCCTTCCATTAAACGACGGAGTCCACTGAATGAAACGACAGATCTCATCGCCATTTGTGTAGTTAGGAGAGTGAAATTTAACAGTGTTAATATTGCCCTAAGTGTGTATTTATAGAAAACAGAGAAAGTGGGGTCCACTTTTGACAGGGTTTTCGGGTTAACTGCTAATCACGTTTATTTCAAAACTATTTAAGTTTTAGCCAATTTTTGGATACAAATATTCATTATGATGATCATAACCAAAACTTAAACATCAAAATTTACATTGTATGGGGTTATTTGGAAAATGTGTAGACTCGATAAACATAAGGATAAAATCTACACACGCTTAATTTTCAGATTTCACTTGTGAAGTTATACATTGGTATGTTGTTATCGTGTGATATATTATCAAACACATGACAAAGAGAATGAGTGACACAAGGAATTTACTGAACATGATTCAACTAACTGAGACTCTCGAAACAACTACAATAAGAAGTCGTTCAAATTGAGCGTTTACGAAGGATTTGCAAGCACATAGGATAAGGATCGAGGAAAATTTCACTGTTGACTAGCTCTGGTCAGAAGGCCCATGGTCTAGGTTGGTGACTTCCATTGGACTTTGGAAGTCGCCCAAGTGGCCGAGCCTATGTCATAAATTGTATTTCAAAAATAATCTCTCTATCTCTATGAGGTGGTAAGATCTGCTTACATCTTACCCTTCCCATACTCCACTTTTGTGAGACTTCACATTGGTATGTTGTTGTTTGACTAGCTCAGGTCAGAGCAAAGGTGCCATAAGACATACAACACCCTCCCCATACCTCATGAGACTTCACATTGGTATGTTGTTGTTTGACTAGCTCAGGTCGGAGCAAAGGTGCCATAAGACATACAACACCCTCCCCATACCCCATGAGACTTCACATTGGTATGTTGTTTGACTAGCTCAGGTTGGAGCAAAGGTGCCATAAGACGTACAACAAGTATATGTAATCTCCTGATCGGGCACTCATGTTCCGACATTGTCATTGTATACCATGGAATGGGAGGGGGGGGGGGGTATCCAGAAGTACAAAACACATCAGATGAAAGCTCTTGATGAACAGAGATATCAATGACTTTTCATTTTCAGATTAATCAACAGAGAAATCAGAGAGAAACTAGTTAATTCAGGTACAATACATAATTCACTTAGGTTCCATAAGAGTACTAAATATCTTGAACATAGATAAAGATTCCTCGAATAATCGGCTTCATTCGTATTACTGTGGTCTGGCAACAGGTTCCAGTGCTTCAATCGTCACCACGCTATTACCCCGAATTACCTGCAACATCAAACATGCACCAAGTGAAGTATTAGTAACCGCGATAGTTGAGGGGTTTCTAGAATGAATGAGCTAACTAAGCGTTAAGGGTTTAGGGCAGCAAAAGACTCACCACCATGCCAATCTCATTCTTCTCGTTGCCATTGACCTCAACAGTGTTGTCGATAACCAAATTCATGAACTGATCAAACCCACGAAGAGTCCCCACAACTTGGCGGTTGGCATTCAACTTGACTGCAAAAGATATACCACGTTAATTGATTCTGGAAAGCAACCTCATGACGGAAATTGACTAATAGAGCACATTATGTGATACAGATGATGACATTGATCCTTAAATTGTACACATGCAGAAACTTCTTAAACCAATTACATAAAACTCCCTCAAGTTAGTTAAGATAACAATACTTCTATTCCAATTACTTTGAACGAAGGGCCTATCAGAAACAACATCTCCACCTCCCAAGGTAGGGGTGTAAGTTTTGCGTACACTCTACACTCCTAGACCCCCACTTGTGGGATTACACCATGTATGTTGTTATTAAGATAACAAAACTTTTATTCCAATTACTTTCATCAAATTCTATATGGTTAGCCCTGCAAGAAGAGACAATAATGGTGGGCAGTAAACCTTTTCGAAAATGCAAAGAGTATAGATGATAAGCTACTGCACTTCAGTTCTTAGTTTTGTTTCCTCCAATGCAAACATTGAGATAAAACATGCGCAACACAAAAAAGAAATAATAAGAATTGTTATTTGTGAACGCAGAGTGGAATAAAACTCCACATTATGCAAAACTAGGCACACTATTTGAGGAATTTAAGCAAGTCCAATGCCAATGTATGCAATGTTTTGAAATGCAGAATCAGCACTTGTCGTACAACCACAGAAGCAACATGTTAAAAGGGAGGAGAAAGTCTTAACATCCTCAATAACTATGGACAACAAAACAAATAACTACACGTTAATCCAAACTAGTTTATGTTAGCTATTTGAATCCACAATATCCATTGTATTTTGTTTGGAGTTGTTTCATTCCAATACTCTTATCATTTTTTGAGACAAATTAGGGTACCCTGGTGATGAAGTGCTAGCGACTCAACTCATAATGTGCGGCCTAGGAAATAAATTAACCCCCTTATACCACAAGTCCATAATGCTAAGTAACTGTAGGGAAGAACAACCCTGAAGCAAATTCTGAACAAAAAAACATAAAAGCAAGAGTATACATAAGGCCTAATAGTCTTATGTGCCCGCAACTTTAAATCCCAAACACT
>JBCEWC010000163.1:0-74518 GCA_038996855.1 Solanum aculeatissimum
CTCCTTTTTCCAATCCTTTTCTTTTGTCTCCTCACACCTTAATCCATATTATTATGGATTGCTTGCATAATATATAACGTTTCATAAAAATTAAACCAAATTATACTAAGACAACCCGTCCCCCTTTCCTTTTTGACGATTCAAGAAAATTAATTTCTTTATCGACACAATTTCGAGTCAAAGAGTTATGACGTAGGGGTTGATTTTATCTCAATGAAACACCCTTTTGAAGGTGCGTACATGATTTAATAGTAAGGGCGTTACAGATGGGACATTTCTCTTGGAATTATCCAAAGCCTTTGAGTTGGTTCTTGCTAACTCATGTTTCCCGAAGAGGGAAAACCACTTGATAACCTTTCGTAGTATAGTAGCTAAGACTCAAATTGATTACTTACTCCTTCGAAAGGGTGATAGAAGCCTTTGTAATATTGCAAGGTAATTTCAAGTGAAAATATTTCCACTCGACACAGGCTTCTACTGATGGATTTAGAGATTAAGAGGGAAAAGAGGAAGAAGACTATTTATGCCCAACCGAAGATTAGAAGGGGATGCATGACTCCTGCCCTTTCTTGGGGGATGGGGGAGAAGTGGAGTATTTTGGTGTCTTGGAGTAGTAGCAGAGATGTGAACACCATGTTGGACACTTTGCATTAGAAAAGTAGCTACTGAGGTACTAGTGGTTTCAAGAGGGATCATTGGTGGACATCACAGTGATTGGTGGTGGAATGGAGAAGTTCAAGGAAAAGGAAAAGGTAATAAGATTGCCTATATAAAGTTTTTAGAGTGTAGGGATGCCGATAAAACATGAAGGCTTAAGGATTTCTATAAGACAACGAAGCCAGAAGTGAAGATCGTGGTGATGAGTGCTCAGACCAGAATGTTTGAACACTTGTATGTTGAGCTAAGTGAAAAAGGCGAGGACAAGAGATTTTATAGTCTAGCAAAAGTGAGAGAGAGAAAAGCTCATGGCTTGGACCAAGTGAAGTGCATCAAGGATGAGGAGAGTGGCGTGTTGGTGGATGAGACTTCCATTAAGCTAAGGTAGAAAACTTACTTTCATAAACCCTTAAATGAAAAAGGGAAAAAAAGATATTGAGTTGGGTGAGTTGGCACACTCCGGTAGTTATCAAAATTTTGGTTATTGCAAGCATTTCAGAGGTGAGGAGGTTAGACATAGTAGGATGAACAGAGAGAGAGCGATCAGACCCGATGAGATTTTGGAGGATTTTTGGAAGAGCATGGCCAAGGATCGTATGGAGTGATCGACTAGGTTGTTTAATGGCATTATTATTGCACCCCATAAAATTACAAAAATATCCCCAGACAAGAGATCGCCTATATAATACTTAATCCCAATTATTTTTGGTAATTCCAAGGCCAAAATCGCAATCAACATGAAAAATTGTGTAGAATAATTATCTTGGTTTAATTTTAGAGCAATCAAATTAAAAGATAATTATTTAGGGCAAAGATGCAAATTCCAACAGGGTGCGCAACACATCTGCATCGCAGACTTGTCGTAGACTTACATTTAATTTCGGTTCTAACATTTTCTATGGGATTAGAAAAATAGATTGAAAAATTTTCGTAAAAAATATATTCTGAGGGACTAGGTCCACGACGCCGATTGAGTCCCTGACAGTTCAAAAAATTTAGTTTTTTAGGGGCATTCCAGATTTTTTTCTACCCCTCTTAAACTTAACCCACGACTAATACAAGTCATTGTTAGCGTAAAAAGGGTTCTTATACCCATTCCTAAGACTTTAATGCATCCTAAGTAGATACCTAGGGCTAAAGAGAGGAGAAAAGAGCTAAGATTCAAATGATTGAGGAAAGAACTCTTGCAAATATAATTGATTGTTTGTTCTCATCCCATATATGTAAGGCTAATTAAAATATGGATTATATTCTTCCATGTTCCCTATAACCTGGATTGATTGAATTGTAAATGAATTGAGCCTTCCATTAATGTTTCTCGAAAGCCTTTTCTTAAATCCTAGTGTATTACTACATACCCTTGCATGAATGATAGTTTTCATGGATTAAACACTTGAAATAGATTATTTTATTGTTTTTACATGAACCCTATAATGAATTTTTGTTATTTTTTTATATTACACTTAAATGGGTATACCTGAGTATGATTTGAACCTGAAAAGTCTAAAAAAATCATAAATGCTTTAACTCTATGTTTATACCTGAATATTATGTGTTTGAAGGATGAATGATATAGAGTCTTAATGAGTCATGAACTAATCCTAAAAGAATGAGCTTTTCTCCTCTCTTTTGCGAACCTATACAATCTCTTCTCTCAGCCTTTATCACTTATCTCAACATAGAAGCATTCAAACATTGCTATCTTAGCACTTATCACCGTAGTCTTTGCTTTTGTCTTCGTGTCTTATAAAACTCCTTAAGCCTTTATTTTAGATCCTCATCCCTATACTCTAACCACTTTGTATAGGTAATCTTCTTACCTTTCACTTTGCCTTGAACATCTCCATTCTACTACCAATTATCGTGACATCTACGAAAGGTCCCTCTCAAACTCCTTACTACCTCAAAAGCTACTTTTCAATTGCAACAAGCAGATATGTCCCACATTGGGTTAACAACTCCACTTCTACTCAAAGCCCCTAAACTACTCAACTTCTCCCCCATCCCCCGAGAAAGGGCAGGAATCAGCATCCCCATCTAATCCTCTGTTGGGCTTAAATAGTCTTCTTCCTCTTTTTCCTCTTAATCTCTAAATCCATCAGTAGAAACATGTGTTGAGTGGAAATAGTTTCACTTGAAATAACCTTGCAATCTTACAAAGGCTTTTATCACCCTTTTTAAGGAGTAAGAAATCAATTTGAGTCTTAGCTACTGTACTACAAAAGGTAATCAAGTGATTTTCCCTCTTCGGGAAACAGGAGCTAGAAAAAACCAACTCAAAGGCTTTGGAAAAATCCAAGAGAGATGTCCTATCTCCATTCCTCTCTCCAAAATCAAACCCTATATGAACATTGTCAAAACCGCTAGCAGTTGCACCGATATGCCCATTAAAATCTCCCCTAATAAAGATTTGTCCCATGCCCGGTATACCTCTTACAACCTCATCCAAATCTTCCCAAAAGAGCTTTTTGACCTCCTTGTCTAGGCCTACTTGAGGAGCATAAAAACACTAATTAAGTTCACAATATTAATACTGACTACCAGTTTGATAGACAACATACAATCATTAATCTCCTGACCTCAACCACATACTCTCTAAGGTCCTTATCTACTAAGATACCTACTCCATTTCTATATCTAGAATCACCCGAGTACCATAATTTAAACTTTTCTAAGTCCCGAGCTCTAGTGTATTTTGTCTCCTCTTAAGACTCTTTACTAGCTCTATGGGTTTCCATGTAAGTGATCATATGTTATATATCGCTACTATCAAATTAAGTAAGCCCATGCCCCTCTTACCACTAGTACTTCTTGCCACCGACTCTAACCAACGACATGACCCTATTCCACCATCAGATCCCAACAACACTAAACTAAGAACTAATAACTCAATATACTATAGAAGAACAAGAAGATAAAATCTCTTGAAATCAACAGCCCAACAATACCGAACAGTAAAATGTAAAGTATAATTTACAATAATCAAATAACCAAAAATAATAATCAAGATTAAGAATAGTAATTTTACAAAAATACATGCAACAAACAACAACGCCAAGATTCAAAGAATAAATGGGATAGTAAACTATAGAAATATATAAAAAATAATAGGACATGACATGCAAGAACTGTAGGAACAACACAACAAGCAAGGAACAAAAGTACAATTGATTAAAAAAATAGTAAATAGAAAGAGATCTGAAAGATAACACCTGGATGATATTCGTAAGCTCTAAAGACTCTTTACGAGGAACTACTAAACGTCAATAGAAAAATAGTAGATGTCACCGAAAAATACTAGACATTGTTGGAAAACTACTAAACATGCACAAATTTGTTTAGTCGTCGGAATTTCTTACAAAAAACAGCTAAAGTCATTGGAAATTAGTTGTCAAATCTGTCAAATTTCTCACTGGTGATTATCTGACGACACATCCAACAAGCATTTTGACAGATTTAGCAAATAATTTCCAATGGCTTTAGCAATTTTCGGTGAGAAATTCTGGCGACTTAACAAATTCTAATGTGTTAAGTATTTTTTAGGCGACGACTACTGTTTTCCAGCGGCGTTCAGTAGTTTTTCACCAGAATCTTCCAAGATTACTAATATCATCCAGGTGATATCTTCCAAATCTCCTTCTATTTACTATTTTTTAATTAATTGTACTTTTGTTCCTTGTTTGTTGTGTTGTTTCTGTAGCGCTTGCATGTTCTATGCTATTGTTTATAATATATTTCTATAGTTTACTATCTCGTTTATTCTTGACACCTCAATTTTGTTATTTATTTAATGTATTTTTGTAGATTTGATGTTCTTTTTCTTGATTATTGTATTTTGTTATCTAATTATTGTAAATTATACATTATATTTTACCGTTCTATATTATTGGGGCTGTTGATTTCAATAGATTGTATATTCTTGATCTTCTGTGGTTTATTGAGTTATTAGTTCTTAGTTTAATGATGATGGGATCGGATAGTGGATTAGGGTCATGTTGTCGATTCGAGTCAGAGGCAAGGGGTAATAGTAGTAAGAGGGGCAAAAGCTTACTTAAGTTGAGAGTAGGGATGTGGAACATATGATCACTTACAGGGAAACCCATAGAGCTAGTGAAGAGTCTTAAGACGAGACAAAATGAACCAGAGATTGGGATGTAGATGGGTTTAAATTATGATACTCAGTTGGTTCTAGGGATAAAAATAGAGTAGGTATCCTAGTAAATGAGGACCTTTGGAAGTATGTGGTTGAGGTCAGGAGATTAATGATAGTATGATATCTATTAAACTTGTAGTTGGTAATCATATTATGAATTTAGTTAGTGTCTATACACCTCATGTGGGTGTGGACAAGTAAGTCAAAAAGATCTTTTGGGAAGATTTAGATGAGGTTGTGAGAGGTATACTGGACACAAGAAAAATCTCTTTTAAGGAAGATTTCAATGGGCATATCGGTGTAATTCTAATGGTTTTGATGATGTGTATGGAGGCTTTGATTTTGAAGAGAGGAATGGAGGTGGGACATCTCTCTTGGATTTTTCCAAAGCCTTTGAGTTTGTTATTGCTAATTTATTTTTCCCAAAGAGGGAAAATCACTTGATTAGCTTTCGTAGTACGATAGCTAAGACTCAAATTGATTACTTAGTTACTCGAAAGGGTGATAGAAGCCTTTGTATGATTACAAGATTATTCTGAGTAAAAATAATTCCACTTAGCATAGGCTTCTAGCGATGAATTTAGAGAATTAGAGGGAAAGGAGGAAGAAGCCTATTTATGCCCAACCAAAGATTAGATGGGGACACCTGATTCCTACCCTTTCTCGGGGGATGGGGGAGAAGTTGAGTAGTTTTGGGGCTTGGATTAGTACCGGAGATGTGAACACCATGTTGGACATAATTGTTGGTTGCATTAGAAAAGTAGCTACCAAGGTAGTAGGGGTTTTGAGAGGAACTTTTAGTGGACGTCATGGTGAGTTTTTGTGGAATGAAGAAGTTTAAAGCAAAGTGAAAGGTAAGAAGAGTGACTATATAAAGTGGTTATATTGTAGGGATAAGGATAAAAAATGAAGGCTTAAGGATATCTGTAAGACACGAAGCTAGAAGCAAAGACAGCAGTGATGAGTGCTAAGACAACAATTGTATGTTGAGATATATGTAAAAGGCGTCGACAAGTTATTGTATAGGCTCGCAAATAAAGAGAGAGAAAGGCTCAGGACTTGGACCAAGTGAAGTACATAAAGGATGAGGAGGGTGACGTGTTGATGGATGAGACTTCCATTAAGCAAAGGTGGAAAGCTAAATTTCATAAACTCTTAAATGAAAAAGGGGACAGAGATATTGAGTTTGGTAAGTTTGCACACTACGGTAGTCATCTAGATTTTGGTTATTGTAAGCGTTTCTGAAGTGAAGAGGTTAGTCATAGATGGATGAAAAGAGGGAGAACGATTGGACCCGATGAGATACTAATGGATTTTTTAGGAGCATAGTGAAGGATGGTATGGAGTGATTGACTAGGTTGTTTAATGTTATTATTATTACACCCTGTAAAATTACCAAACAATACCCCTACATAAGTGATTGCCTGCATAACGCACAATTCCAAGCTTTCTTTGCAAATCCGAGGCCAAAATCATGATCAGCACGAAAACTCTTGTGGAAAAATTATCTTGGTTGAATTTTAGAGCAATCAGATGAAAAGATAATTTTTTGGGAAAAGATACAAATTACAATGGGGTGTGCAACACAACCGCATCGCGGACTTGTCACAGACTTGCACCTAATTCTGGTTCTAATATTTTCTACGGGATTAGAAAATTGATAAAAAAATTTCATTAAAAAATGTACTTCGAAGGACCAGGTCCGTGACGTGGACTAAGTCCCCAGCAGTTCAAAAATTTTAATTTTTTGAGGGGCATTCTAGAATTTTTCCTACCCCTCCAAAACTTAACCCACGACTAATATATGTCATTTTTAGCGGAAAAAGGCTTCTTATACCCATTTCTAAGTCTTCTATGCATTCCAATTAGAGACTTAGGGCTAAAGAGAGGAGAAAAGAGCTAGGATTCAAATGATTACGGCCAGAACTCTTGCAAATTGATTGGCTATTCTTATCCCATAAACATAAGGTTCACTAAAACATGGATTACATCCTTCCATGTGCCCTATAACATAGATTAATTTAATTGTGAATGAACTTAGACTTTCATGAATGTTTCTTGAATGCCGTTTTTTTAATCCTAGTGTATTACTACATAATCTTCCATGAATGATAATTTTTATGGATGAAACACTTGAAAATAGATGATTTTATTTTTCTATATGAACCTTATAATGAATCCTTGTTATTTTTATAAATTTCACTTAAATGGGTATACATGAGTATGATTTGAGCCTGAAGAGTCTTAAAAATTCATATATTTTAACTCTATTTTTGTACCTCAATATTATGAGTTTGAAGGGTGGATGATAGAGAGTCTTAATGAGTCATGAACTACTCCTAAAAGAATGATCTTTTCCCTCTCTCTCTCTTCTGTGATCCTATACAATCTCTTGTCCCAGCATTTATCACTTAGCTCAATATATGAGCGTCCAAACATTGCTATCTTAACACTCATCATTGTCGTCTTCGCTTCAGGCTTCATATCTTATAGAAATACTTAAGCCTTTATTTTTTTATCCTTATCCCTACACTCCAACAATTTCGTATAGAAAATCTTCTTATCTTTCACTTTGTCTTGAACTTCTCCATTCAACCACCAATCATCGTGACGTCCACCAAAGGTCCCTATAAAAACCCCTACTACCTCAAAAACTACTTTTCAAATGCAACAAGAAGTTGTGTCCCACATGGAGTTCACATCTCCACTACTACTCAAAGCCTCCAAACTACTCAACGTCTCCCCCATCGTCTGAGAAAGGGTTGGAATCAGTCGTCCCCTTCTAATCCTCAATTGGGCATAAATAGCCTTCTTCCTCTCTTCCCTCTTAATTTCTAAATCTGTCACAAGAATCCTATGTTTAGTGGATATATGTTCACTCAAAATAACATTGCAATCTTATAAAGGCTTCTATAACCCTTTCAAAGGAGTAAGTAATCAATCTAAGTCTTAGCGACCGTACTATGAACGGTAATCAAGTGACTTTCATTCTTAGAGAAACAAGAGTTAGCAATAACCAACTAAAAGTCTTTGGAAAAATCCAAGAGAGATGTCCTACCTCTATCCCTCTCTCCAAAATCAAATCCTATATGAATATCGTCAAAACCGCTAGATGTTGCACTGATATGCCCATTAAAATCTCCCCCAATAAAAATTTTTCTTGTGCCCGGTATACTTCTCATAACCTCATCTAAATCTTCCCAAAAGAGTTTTTGACTTCCTTGTATAGGACCACTTGAGGCGCATAGGCACTAACTAGATTCACAATATGACTACCGACTACAAGTTTAAAAGACATCATACTATTAAATTTCCTTATCTCAACCACATACTACATAAGCTCCTCATCTAGTAGGATACCTACTTCATTTCTATTCCTAAAACCACTCGAGTACCATAATTTAAACCCATCTACATCCCGAGCTCTAGTGCCTTTTGTCTCCTCTTAAGACTCTTCACTAGATCTATGGGTTTCCCTGTAAGTGATCCTATGTTCTGCGTCCCTACTCTCAACTTATGTAAGCCCATGCCCCTCTTACCATTACTACATCTTGCCACCGACTCTAATCGACGACATGACCCTAAACCACCATCTGATCCCAACACTACTAAACTAAGATCTAATAACTTAAGAAACTACAGAAGATCAAGAAGATACATTCTCTCCAAATCAATAGCCTAATGTTACAAAACAGTAAAAAATGAAGTATAATTTACAATAATCAAATAGCTAAATATAAAAACCAAGATGATGAACAATAATCCTATAGAAATACATGCAAAAAATAACAACACAGAGATGCAAAGAATAAATGGGATAGTAAACTACATAAATATAAATAATAGGACACACCATGAAGTACTACAAGAACAACACAACAATAAAGGATCAAAAGTAATTGATTCAAAAAATAGTAAAAATAAAGAGATTTGGAAGATATCACTTGGATGATATTCATAAGCTTGAAAGCTTCTAGCCAAAAAACTACTGAACGTCAATGGAAAATAGTAGACACCCCCAAAACATAGTAGACATCGCAGGAAAAATACTAAACACGCCAAAATCTATTAAGTCGTCAGAATTTCTCTATAAAAACTGCTAAAGCTATTGGAAATTGGTTGCCCAATCTGTCAAAATTCTCATTGGTGATTATTCCGAGGACGTCTTCGGTAAGAATTTTGATAGATTAAGACATCAATTTCCAATGGCTTTAGCAGTTTCTGGTGAGAAATTATAGCGACTTAATAGATTTCAATGTGTTTACTATTTTTTAGGCGACGTCTACTATTTTACGATGATGTCTACTATTTTCCAAAAACGTTTAGTTCTTTTTTACCAGAATCTTCCATGCTTACGAATATCATCCATGTGATATCTTCCAAATCTCTTTATATTTGCTATTTTTTAAATCAATTGTACTTGTGTTCTTTGCTTGTTGCATGTATTTTTATAGAATTGTTGTTCTTCGTCTTGATTATTGTATTATGTTATTTGATTATTGTAAATTATAGTTTATATTTTATTATTCTGTATTGTTGGGTTGTTGATTTCGAGAGAATGTATCTTCTTGATCTTCTAGAGTTTATTGAGTAATTAGTTCTAAGTTTATTGGCGTCCTGATATGATAGTGTATTAGGGTCATGTCGTCTCTTAGAGTCGGAGGGAAGAAGTAGTTGTCGTAAGAGGGGCACGAGCTTACTTAAGTTGAGAGTAGGGACGTAAAACATAATATCACTTACAGGGAACTCCATAGATCTAGTGAAGAGGCTTAAGAGGAGATAAAAGGCACCAGAGCTCAAGAAGTAGATGGGTTTAAATATTGTACTTGATGATTCTAGGGATAGAAATGGAGTAGGTATCCTAGTAGATGAGGACCTTCGAGTGTATATGGTGGAGGTTAAGAATGTAGCTACCGAGGTAGTAGAAGTTTCGAGAGGGACCTTTGGTACATGTCAAGGTGATTGGTGGTGGAATACAGAAGTTCAAGGCAAAATGAAAGGTACGAAGATTGCCTACACGAAGCTGTAAGGGTGTAGGGATGAGGATAAAAATTGAAGGATTAAGGATTTCTATAAAACAACAAAGACAGAAGTGAAGACGGTGGTGGCGAGTGCTAAGATAAAAATGTTTGAATGCTTGTATATTGAAAAAGTGATAAAGGTACGAAAAAGAGATTGTATAGGCTCAAAAGTGAGAGAGAGAGAAAAGCTCGCAACTTGGAGCAAGTGAAGTGCATCAAGGATGAGGAGGTTGTCGTGTTGGTAGATGAGACTTCCATTAAGCAAAGGTGGAAAGCTTACTTTGATAAACTCATAACCAAAAAAGGGGATAGAGATATTCAGATAGGTGAGTTGGCACACTCCAGTAGTCATCGAGATTTTTATTATTGCAAGTGTTTAGAGGCGAAGAGGTTAGATGTAGTAAGATGAACAAAGGGAGAGAGATCGGACCCAATGAGATCATGGTGTATTTTCGAAAGAGCATGGTTAAGGATGGTATGAAGTGATTGACTAGGTTGATTAATGTTATTATCATTACACCCTATAAAATTAACAAGAAACGCCTACATGAGAGATTGCCCGCATAATGCATAATCCCAAGTCTTTTTGCCAAATTCAAGGCCGGAATCATTATCAACACAAAATATTGTGTGGAAAAATGACCGTGGTTGAATTTTAGAGCAATCAGATCAAAAGATAATTTTTTGAGGCAAAGATGCAAATTCCTGCACGGTGAGCGACAAATCCATGTCGTGGACTTGTCTCAGACTTGCACTTAATTTTTTCTCTAATATTTTTTATAGGATCAAAAAATCGATGAGATAATTTTTGTGAAAAATATATTGTGGGGACCTGGTCCGCGATGCAGACTGGGTCCTCGACTTTTCAAAACTTTAATTTTAGGGTCATTCTAGACTTTTTCCTACTCCTCAACTTATCCCACGACTAATATAGGTCATTTTAGCATAAAAAGGGTTCTTAAACCCATTCCTATGTCTTCTACGCATCCTAACTAAATTCCTAAGGCTAAAGAGAGGAAAACAGAGTTAGGATTCAAATAATTGGGGCAAGAACTCTTGAAAATTATTTTTCTGTTCACATCCCATGTATATAAGGCTAACTAAAACATGGATTATGTTCTTCCATGTGTCCCACAACCCATATTGATTGAATTGTAAATGCTTTGAGCCTTCTATGAATGTTTCTTGAAAGCTTTTTCTTAAATCCTAGTGTATTAGTAGGGGTGTTCATCGTTCGGTTCGGTTCGGTTTTAATCATTATCGGTTCGGTTTATCAATTTTTGGTTTTTAAATATGTTAAACCAATAACAAACCAATAAGATATTTTTTATCAATTTTCAATTTATTGATTCTAAGTCTTTAACGGTTCAGTTTTTTATTTACCCAATAAGGATGATAATGAGAATTTTTATTAATAAAAGTAGATGAAGTACGAAAGAGTAAAGACTAAAGTCGGTAACTAATAACATAAGTACGGTAAATAATAAAATAGGTAAAGTACTACTATAGTGTCCTATTTCCATTAAATTACTAATATTTAATATTTACAGAGGGGTAAAATAGTAAATTATTATAATCTTATTAGGTTATCAGTTTACCCAATAACCCAATAGTAAAACCCGATATTGAACCGATAAACCAATAATTTTTTTCTCAAAATCATTAAAAATCCGATAACCTAATAACCCAATAACAATAAACCAATAATGTTTTTATCGGTTTGAGTTATCGATCGGCTCGATTTTTGCACACCCCTATGTATTACTACACAATCTTGCATGAATGGTAGTTTTTATGGATTAAACACTTGTAATACATTATTTTATTTTTCTACATGAACCCTAAAATGAATTCCTATTATTTTTATATATTGCGCATAAATGGGTATACATTAGTATGATTTGAGCCTAAAGAGTCTACAAAATTCATAAATATTTTAACTCTATTTTTGTACCTGAATATTATGAGTTTGAAAGATAGATAATAGAGTCTTAATGAGTCATGAACTTATCTTAACGAAATGTTCCTGGAAAATGAATTGATAGTTGTTGTGATGAATTATGCTGACAAATATCCAATGAAACTAATTGAATGAGTTAACTGATGGATTGATGTCTTATGAGCATGTTGATTTTTGGGAGGAGTGTTGAACCCCAAATTGAGTGAGAGTAAATATCAACTCAAAATTAATAACTACGTAGCCAACGTAAGAGAGATTAACCCATAAAATTAGATATTTTGCTATTATCCCAAAAAGAGGACTTGATGTTATTGATTGTGGATCCACTGATGGGATGTCCTTTATCCTAACAAGGTATTGGATGGATGTGGAAATGAAATCACTTTGTTATATTATCACCAGCTCATAGGTGATGGTTTTTGGTTAGAAAAACTCAGATATAGGTCTTGATAGTACTCTAAGTTGATTGAATTAGATGGTATCTGAGTGGTCATGGTCTAAATTGTATATTCTCTTTAGACTCTTGACATTCTGATTGAGTTTCCTACTTCTTGATGTGAGTTATTTGAGTTGATGTCATTCTACTTTTACCTATTTCATTTGACCATTTTACATACTTGTACATTCCACGTACTGGTGGCTATTTAGACTTGCATCATTTTATGATGCAAAGATAGATACTAGAGATCATTAATAGGCACTCAGTTGAAGATCTTCTCCATTATTCAGCTAATTAGTAAGTCCTCCCCTGCTATCAGAGGATACCATATTTCTTGTCTAGCTAACAGTTTAGCCCTTTTTATTTTGAGTTATGGTAGCCATGGCATGTTATTGGCACCCCTTAGTCAGATGGTTTGAGGCTTTATAGACTAGATTGTCGAGTTGATTGGATACTATTTGGCTAGTTTCTTTTATATTTGTCTTATTTCGTTGAAATTATAGATTGGTTGGCCTTTGGCTCTTGACTGTAAATTTTGTTATTATTTCCTTTTGAGTATTCTTGATTGTTAATGTCTTTCAATGTTAGATTATGATTGAAAGTATGTGATGAGGCCGAGTGGTTTCCTTGGGAATTAGGAATTATCTTTTAGTGCAAGTCACGCCAAGGGTACCCTCTCAAGGTGTGACAAACATGGTATCAGAGCACATAGTTCAAGAGTCCTAAGAAGTCCATGAAGCTGTGTCTAGTATAGTCTTGTTTATGGGTGTGTTATGTACCACACTTTATAAGCAGAAGGCTATAGGATATTAGGAAAATTTACACTTCTTTCATATTCTTATTTGTTCCATAGAGTTAAACTTTATAAAATCTCTCATCTAACACGTGTGTTACAAATTTGCATATCATGCCTCCTAAGCATACCACTACCCAAAGAGATTCTTTAGCTATCAACACTGAGAATCCCCCACTGGAGGTTCCTGCTTAGATAGAGATGAGAGTCGAGGTTGACTTGCTAGAGCTGCTGGGGCTACCCAGGCACCTACTACTTCATTTGCTCTTACTACAAAGGATGATTTTAGAGGAACTATCACTATGCTCACATAGTTAGTAGCCGCCTAATATGGGAATCGAAGTTCCCAGGTTCCAAGTTCTAGCTCCCAAGAGTTGACTACTACAATGACACTTTAGGATTTTCTGAGGATAAACCCACCAGTCTTCACAAAGTCTAAGGTTGAGGAAGACCCTTAAAATTTCATTGATGATATATAGATGGTTCTTAAAGCTATGCATGCAACTGATATTGAGGGAGTTGAACTTGCCTCTTATCAGCTTAAGGATGTGGTGAATGTTTAGTACAACCAGTGGAAAGAGGGTCGAGGTGAGGATGTTGAGCTTGCCGAGTGGAGTGAGTAGTTTGTAAACTTGAAAAAGGAAGGGTTGATGGTCAAAGAGTACTACCTTAAGTTCATAAAACTATCTAGGTATGCCCCGTAGATAGTCCAGGACATGAGGGTGGGAATAAGAAAGTGTATATCTTACTGGCAAGCGTGTAACGACCCAATGTGTTTTTCTGAATCTTGCATTATTGGTTGAGGGCTGAGTTAAGGTTGCCTTGGGTAGTTTATGAATTTCCTGAGTCTCTCGTGCATGACAGTCTTGAAATGAACCATGTTGGTTAAGTTTGCTTGACGTCTTATGGATATGCTGACTTAAAATGGCCACCTCTCTTGGTAAAGAATAAACTATGTGAGTCACGACCTACCGAGTTGAAGCTCTTTGAGTTATCTTGTTGACGCACTTTGTTTCACACAATTCGGTGTTCGGATGTGGAAGTTATAGCCTTCACCATGAGACTTCCTGTGTAGGGAAAATATTCTGGAAAGGGAGAGGAGGATTTTGGCTAAGGAAGTGGACCACGCGAGGGTCCACGAACTGTGTAGGGGCTCACGACCCATGAGACCAGTCCGTGGAGTGTTCTAGTGAACAACCCAAGCCATGGACCAAGGTTACGAGCCAATTAAGGCTCCACGAACCAGTTCACGGTCCATGTGAAGCCTCACGACTCGTGAGGCAGTTCGTAGGGTGGTCCAGAGAGTTTCCAGGATTTGTGCCGAGGCCCGGAGCCAAGTGAGTCTCCACGGACCAGTCCACAGTCCATGTGATGCCTCACGGCCTGTGAGACCTGTCCATGTGGTGGTCCTGAGAGTTGCCACAGGAATTTTATTGGTTGATGTCCAAGTGTTGCCTCACGACATAACTCACAGACCAAGAGTCACTACATGATCTGTGTAGTGTTCCGTCGACGACTGTGTCCAGTTTTCTTCCTCGTCTCATTAATGGTTTAATTGTAATTTAATTAATCCTAGGACCATTTTAATTATTTTAAACCCTCTTAAAACCCCTGATTAAACCCTATTCACCCTAGTCCATTCAAATTGTTCCAATCTCTTCAAATTTTCTCTCAATTTCTCTCAACCTCCATTGAAATCCAAGCTTGGAAAATTAGAGGAAACAAGATTCTTCATCAAATTCTTCTTGCTCTTCTAGAATTACCAAGGTATGTGGGATTGATTCATGGTTACTCTTTCAACCATGAAGACCCAAAAATCCTCTTTTCAATTTTTATAAATTTTAACTTCCATTGAAATTGGGTCTTTTAATTTATGAATGTTTTGCTTCAATTGAGTTGTGGGATGTATTTTTATGGTGAATTTAGAATGATTTAAATTAAATTCTCATGTTTTGCATGGAAATTATGAAGATTGAAGCTTGTTAAGCATGGGCAAGTTGAATTGTGATGTAAATTGGAGTTCTCTCATGGATTTTTATTTGAATTTTATAATGAATTATTGAACTTATATTGAACCTCTATTGTCCATGCATTCATCTCATCATTCATGGCATATGCATATATGGGAGCTTTACAAATGATGAAATTCTTGTTAAGGGATTGACCCTCTTGGTACGTTTTGACTTGATATTGGTAAGACATGGGGATTGACTAGAATGTGATCACATCTTGTCTCGTTATAGCTCTTTGAGCGTATTGGGTGTTTACACCATTTTGCCTTGATTAGAATGAACTACTCTGGTGCATTAAATCTTGAAAGTTTCTATTGAAACTCTTGTTTGGCTTCTCAGCCCAATTGCAGAAAGACTTGACTTATGAATTTGGCCTTCAGCCGACCTTGCATTACTCTTGAACTTGAAATATTGAAATCTCCAATTTGAAAACTCATATATGTATATGTATTCTCATGGGATGAGAATTAACACCGAGGGATTAGAGTCGGGGTGGACTATCTCCAAGGGTCCATACTCCTTTCCATCAAACCATGTGCCAACATGGGATTTCTCCCTTGATGGGATGACTTTTTTTGTTACCCCTATTTATAAGATGCTTAGGATCTACCTTGTAAGTAGTCCAATTATAAGTAATGGCTCGCTTGGTTTCTATTGTTGTCGGTTGAGGTCACATCCCTGCTATGATTTGTAGGTTTGCATTTATACATCATGAAACTTCATGGCATATTGTTATGATATTTTCCTTGCTTATATATACTTCTTTCTATGTATACGTGCCTTGTCATCTAGCTTACTTGGTAGGTCCATACTCATGTGCATTGCATGCCCGCATACTTAGTGCATTATATGTGCTAACTCATACTCTTGTCTGCATGATCTAACCATGTCGTGGTAGGAGATGATACTCTTCCACCGTTGGACATCTAGTGGAGATCTTGGATCAGTTGCTTGTGGCGAGCCCTATCCTTCAAGGGCAACACCCATCTTCCTTCTATCTTATGCTTGTAGTTTATTTTTACTCATCTTATGACTTGAGGGTGAGACCGGGTTATGTCGTGGTCCCCGTTATGCTATGTAGAGGCATGTGTTGGACATGTATCAAATCCTATTGTACGCCGTATTATGTGCTTATTGACACGTTATGACTTTCATGTTTTTTCATTGTTACTATGTTTGATTATGCTTCAGCTTATGCTATCAGGATATGTCGGATGAGAATGAGCTTATGTGGAAAGTCCCTATCCCATCTTTCCCCCATAACTTGAGTCATACTTATCTGCCCCTTAGAACGTAATTGTTATATATTATCTGATCAATGCTCATCCCATTCCCAGCAACATCCCCATAGCTTGAGTCCAAAGCCCCAAAATCCCTTAGACTTACGTGTTTACTATTGTGCTATGCGCTTCTGAACCGATGATATGTGTTATGATTCTATGGTGGCTTGATTGAGTACTCTTGGCTTCTCCTTCGCCGTTCATGCCTAGGCCCCGTCCATGTGTTGTGACAAAGGTGGTATCAAAGCGTTACATTTGTAATAATCATCAGATTCCAACATGTTGCGTCGATTAGAGTTTTTTCATGGGTGTGATGCGTGCCATACCTATCAGCAAGGGGCTATGACGACATTTTAGTAATTATCTCACTTCATTGTTCCTTATGACATGCTGTGAACTATTGTATGAGGTTTCCTGAAATGGGGTGTTCTTGTTACTCTTTAAGTGAATGCCTTCTCGAAGAGTTCCCCTCTCCATACAGGCTCTGGTCTATGAGGAATAGGCCCCCCATGAGCCTGTGGAAAAGCAAGTGACTCATGTTGAGTTTCAGAACGTGGTTGCTATGCGGGACTAGGTAGTGGCTAATCAAGCCCGACCAACTAATCCTATAAATAGTGGCACTCCAACTTCTAGGGTGAGAGATTTCACTTGGATGAATCCTCTGGAGTTCTTTGGTTCGAAGGCTGATGAGGATGCCCAGGAGTTTATTGATGAACTCACGAAGGTGTTGACAGTTATGGATGTCACTTCTGAGGAAAAGGATGAGTTGGCTACTTATCTGTTGAAAGATGTGGCTCAGGTGTGGTACCACCAGTCGATGGTTGAGAGGGTCGCAGGTACCAAGGTTGATTGGGAAGGATTCAAGTCTGCTTTTCTCGACTATTTCTTCCCTCTTGATCTTCGGGAAGCCAAAATGATGGAATTTATTAATGTCAAGCAAGGCAGCATATTTGTAAGGGACTATTCTCTCAAATTCACCAAGCTCTCGAAGTATGCTCCCTCTTTAGTGGCGGATCCTCGTGCAAGGATGCATAAGTTTATTTCTGGAGTTTCTAATTTAGTGGTAAAGGAATGTCACACCACCATACTCATTCGGGAAATGGATATCTCTAGGCTCATGACTTATGCTGAACAGATCGAGGGACAGAAACTCAAGGAGAGAAGGACGAACGACTCCAAAAGGGCCCAGTTCGATGATAGGTTCTCCAACTCTAGGAGTGGTGGTGGAATTGGTCATTTCCAATAGGGCCAAGGATCGAATACAAAGTTTGGTAACCCAAGAGTGCCTCCTCTTAAGGCACAAGTTGGAGGTAGTCCACGGCCTCCCCGTTGTGGCCAGTGTGAAGGGAATTATTTTGGTGAATGCAGGAAAGTTTTGGGTGCTTTCTTCGGGTGTGGAAGTATGAACCACAAGGTTGTTGATTGCCCAAGGAACTCAAAGAAAGATCAGGTGGCTCAAGGTGGACAAGGAAAGTCGAAAGCTTAGGTTGGTGGTGTCCCCAGGAAAAATAGGTTTTATGCTCTTCATGCCCGACAGGAAGTGGATGAAGCTCCGGATATGGTGACTGGTACGTTAAAAGTCCTTGATTTTGATGCTTATGCTTTGCTTGATCCAGGTGCAAATTTATCATTTGTGACTCCTTTGTTAGCTGTTAAATTTTGTTTGAGTCCTGAGATTTTGAGGGAACCTTACTCAGTTTATACTTCCGTCGGTGAATCTTTTCGTTATTTCCCATAAGGAGTATCGGGGTTATCCTATTTCGGTGTTACATAAAGTCTTTCCCGGCGACCTTGTGGAGTTTGAGATGTATGATTTCTATGTTATTTTTGGGATGGATTGGTTGCATGCATTGTATGCCTCAATCAATTGTAGGACTAGGCAAGTCCGATTCCAAGTTCCCAATGAACTTGTTTGGGAATGGAAGGGTAGTGACTCTGTGGTTAGAGATCGGTGTATTTCCTACCTCAAGGCCTGGAGAATGATTTGTAAGTGATGCATATACCATATTGTGAGGGTTAGAGATGTAGAGGGTGAGTCGCCCTCCCTTGAATCAGTTTTAGTTGTTAATGAATTTCTCGATGTGTTTCCTGAGGACTTACCCTATATTCTTCCTGATAGAGAAGTAGATTTTTGCATAGTTCTCCTTTCGGATAGTCAACCTATTTCCATTTCTCCTTATCGTATGGCTCCGACTGAACTAAAGGAGTTGAAGGATTAGTTGAAAGATTTGTTGGAGAAGGGTTATATTAGGCCAAGTATTTCACCGTGGGGTGCTCCTGTGTTGTTTGTAAGAAAGAAGGATGGGTCGCTCCGAATGTGCATTAACTATTGACAGTTGAATAAGGTGACCATCAAGAATAGGTACCCATTGCCCATAATTGATGACTTGTTTGATCAATTTCAAGGAGCTACACAATTCTCGAAGATAGATCTCCATTTGGGTTACCATCAGCTAAAGGTAAGGGAGTGTGACATCCCCAAGACATCTTTCCAGACTTATTATGGGCATTTCAAATTTATGGTGATGTTATTTGGTTTGACCAATTCCTCAGCGGTGTTCATGGATCTTATGAGTTAGGTGTTTAAGCCATTTCTTGATAGCTTTGTGGTGGTCTTTATCGATGATATCTTGATTTACTATTAGAATAAGCAAGAGCATATGGACCATTTGAGGTTGGTACTTCAAACCTTAAGGGAAAAGCAGTTGTACGCCAAATTTTGGTAAGTGTGAGTTTCGGTTGGGGGAAGTTTCGTTTCTTGGTCATGTGGTGTCCGACGATGGTATTAAGGTTGATCCTAAGAAGACTGAAGCCGTAAAGAATTAGCCTAGACCATTGACTCCTTTTGACATCTAAAGTTTCCTTAGGTTGTCCGGTTACTATCGGAGGTTTTTTGAGGGGTTTTATTCTATTGCATCCCCATTGCCTAAGTTGACCCAAAAGAAGGCTAAGTTTGTGTGGTCGAATGAGAATGAGAAGAGATTTTAGACCTTGAAGGATCGACTCACATCGGCTCCCATTTTGACCTTGCCAAATGGACTAGATGGATTTTTGATATATTATGATGCCTCACAGATTGGGTTGGGGTGTGTGCTCATGCAACAGGGTAAGGAGATAGCTTATTCGTCTCGACAATTGAAGGTTCATGAGAAAAATTATCCGACCCATGATCTTGAGTTGGCAGTATTTTCTTTAAAGATTTAGAGACATTACTTGTATGGGGTTCACGTTGATGTTTTAACCGATCATAAAAGTTTGCAATATGTGTTCACGCAAATGGATCTTAACTTGAGGCAAAGGAGGTGGTTGGAACTATTCAAGGACTATGACATGAGCGTTCTTTATCACCCGAGTAAGGAAAATGTTGTGCGTATGCTCTTAGTAGGCTTTCCATGGGTAGTGTGTCACACGTCGACGAGGAGAAGAAGGAAATGGTAAGAGATGTGCACCGTTTGGTTCGGCTGGGTGTTGGATTGGCCGACTCGAATGATGGTGGTATTCTTGTTCAAAATGGGTCTGAATCTTCTATGATTGTTGAGGTGAATGCAAAATATGATTTGGATCCTTCCTTGGTAGAGTTGAAGAAGTTGGTTGCCGAAATGAAGATAGAGGTCTTCTCCCAAGGGGGTGTTGGTATGCTATGGTATCAAGATCGGTTGTGTGTTTTGGATGTCGACAACCTAAGAGAGGTCATCATGAGTGAATTTCATAATTCCCAATATTTTATTCATCCGGGATCTACCAAGATGAATCAGGACTTGAGAGAGGTATATTGGTAGCATGGCATGAAGAAGCACATAGCCAAGTTTGTGTCGGAATATACGAATTGCCAACAAGTGAAGGTTAAACATCAAAGGCTTTGTGGTTTAGCCCAAGACATTGAGATTCCTACTTGGAAGTGGGAGGATGTGAACATGAACTTCGTGGTTGGGTTACTCCGTACTCGTAGACAGTTTAATTCTATTTGGATTGTTGTGGATTGTATGACCAAGTCGGCTTACTTCTTACCGGTCAAGGCTACTTATAGTGCCTAGGATTATGCTAAATTATATATTCATGAGTTAGTAAGACTGCATGGTGTACTGAGGTCTATCATATCGGATCATGGTACCCATATTACTTCTTACTTTTGGAGATTATTTTAAAAGGGGCTTGGCACTAGAATTAAGTTGAGCACCGCATTCGATCCTCAAACTTCTAGGCGAGCTAGAGAACAATTCAAACCTTGGAGGACATGTTAAGAGCTTGTGTGTTGGAGTTCAAAGGAAATTGGGATGATCATTTACCGCTTATCGAGTCTGCCTACATAATAGCTTCCATGCTAGTATCGGTATGGCTCCATTTGAAACTTTGTATGGTAGGAGGTGTAGGTCCCTGGTGGGATGGTTTGAGTTAGGTGAGATGGCATTGTTAGGCTCAGACTTGATGGTTGAGGCTATAAAGAAAGTGAAGTTAATTAGGGAGAGGTTGAAGATGGCTCAAAGCCGCCAAAAGTCTTATTCGGATGTTAGGAGGAGAGATCTCAAATTTTATGTAGGTGATTGGGTTTATGTGAAGGTATCACCTATGAAGGGCATCATGCATTTCAGCAAAAAGGGCAAATTTTGTCGCCGATATGTCAGACCATATGAGATCATCGAACGGTTTGGCAATGTTACTTATAGGCTAGAGTTGCCTTTGGATATGAGCTCTATTCATCCGATGTTCCACGTTTCAATGTTAAGAAAGTTGATTGGTGACCCTAAGGAAATGTTACCTTGGGAAGGTGTCGTGGTTGAGGAAAACGTGACTTACGAAGAAGTGTCGGTTGAGATCTTGGATAAACAAGTAAAGTGGCTTCGCAACAAGGAGGTAGCTTCGATTAAGGTGCTTTGGAGAAATCAACATGTGCAGAGTGCTACATGAGAGGCAGAGTCGGACATAATGAAGCAATACCCCTATCTTTTTCAATCCACTCAAGCCTAAGTTACTAGGTTCTATCCTCTTCCGAATGGTTCTAATTCCTTGTTTTCTTGAGTTCATGACATTACATGCATGCATGTGTACGAAATGATTTGAAAAGTATTTTGACATGAGTTTAAATGCCTTTTTGAAATGATGAATGATGCATTGGGTTTTGTGTTAGAATGATTCATGTCCTTCAAGCCTTGTTCTAGCCTATTCGAAGACAAATGTTCCCAAGGGGGAGATGATGTAACGACCCAAAAAAAAATTTGAATCTTGCGTTATTAGTTGAGTGAGTTGAGGTTGCCTTGGGCAGTTTTTGAGTTTCCCGAGTCTCTCGTGCATGACCGTCTTGGAAGGAATCATGTTGGTTAAGTTTTGCTTTACGTCTTGTGGATGTGCTGACTTTAAACGGCCACATCTCTTGGTACCGAATGAACTGTGTGAGCCACAACCCACCAGTTTAACCTCTTTGCATTATCTTCTTGATGCACTTAGTTTCACCCAATTCAGAGTTTAGATGTGGACGTTATGGCCTTCACCATGGGACTGACTGTGTAGGGAAAATATTTTGTAAAGGGAGAGGAGGATTTTGGCTAAGGTAGTGGACCACACGAGGGTCCAAAGACCATGTGAGGGCTCAGGACTTGTGAGCCCAGTCCGTGGAGTGTTCCAGTCAGCAGCCCAAGCCATGGACCAAGGCTCTGAGCAAAGTAAGGCTCCATGGACCAGTTCACGGTCCGTGTGAAGCCTATGGCTTGTGAGCTCGTTCGTGCTATTGTCTAGAGAGTTTCTAGGATTTGTGTTGAGGCTCGGAGCCAAGTAAGGCTCCACATACTAGTCCATGGTTCATGTGATGCCTCACAGCCTGTGAGTCCTGTCTGTGTGGTGGTCCAGAGAGTTTCCCCCAGGGATTTTATTTCTTGATGGTCCAAGTATTGCCTCACGAAATGACTCACGGACTATGAGTCACTACATGGTCCATATAGTGTTCCATCGGCGACTGTGTCCAATTTTCTTCCTCCTTTCATTAATAGTTTAATTGTAATTTTAGTTAATCCTAGGGTGCTTTTAATTATTTTAAATCCTCCTAAAACTCCTTATTAAACCTTATTCACCCTATTCCATTCAAATTGTTCCAATCTCTTCAAATGTTTTCTCAATGTCTCTCAACCTCCATTGAAGGCCAAGCTTGGAAAATTAGGGGAAACTAGATTCTTCATCAAATTCTTCTTGCTCTTCTTGAATTATCAAGGTATGTGAGATTGATTCATGGTTACACTTTTAACCATGAATACCCAAAAATCCTTTTTCAATTTTGATAAATTTTGACTTCCATTGAAATTGGGTCTTTTAATTTATAAATGTTTTTCTTTAATTGATTTGTGGGCTGTATTTTTATGGTGACTTTAGAATAATTTAAATCAATTACCATGTTTTGCATGGAAATTATGAATATTCAAATGTGCTTGATTTCTTGAAGTTTGTTAAGCATGGGCAAGTTGAATTGTGATGTAAATTGGAGTTCTCTCATGGATTTTTAATTGAATTTTATAATGAATTATTGAACTTATATTGAACCTCTATTGCCCATCCATTCATTTCATCATTCATGGCATATGCATACATGGGAGCTTGGCAAATAATGAAATTCTTGTTAAGGGCTTGACCCTCTTGGTACGTTTTGACTTGATATTGGTAAGACATAGGGATTGACTAGAATGTGATCACATCTTGTCTTGTTATAGCTCTTTGAGAGTATTTGGTGTTTACACCATTTTGCCTTGATTAGAATAAGCTACTCTGGTGCATTGAATCTTGAAATTTTCTATTAAAACTCTTGTTTGGCTTCTCAGCCCAATTGCGAAAAGACTTGACTTATGAATTTGGCCTTTAGCTGACCTTGCACTGCTCTTGAACTTGAATTATTGAAATCTCCAATTTGAAAACTCATATATATAAATGTATTCCCGTAGGATGAGACTTAGCACCAAGGGATCAGAGTCGGGGTAGACTATCTCCAAGGATCCATACTACTTTCCATCAAATCATATGCTAACATGGGATTTCTCCCTTGATGGGATGACTTTCTTTGTTACCCCTATCTATAGGATGCTTGGGATCTACCTGGAAAGTAGTCCAATTCCAAGTAGTGGATCGCTTGGTCTCTATTGTTGTCGGTTGAGGTCACATCCCCGCTATGATATGTAGGTTTGTATTTAAGCATCATGACATTTCATGGCATATTGTTATGATACTTTCCTTGCTTATATATACTTCTTTCATGTATACGTTCCTTTCCATCTAGCTTACTAGGTAGGTCCATACTCATGTGTATTGCATGCCCGCATTCTTAGTGCATTATATGTGATAACCTATACTCTTGTCAGGAGACGATACTCTTCCACCATTGGACGTCTATTAGAGATCTTGGATAGGTTACTTGTGGTGAGCCTCATCCTCTAAGGGCAACACCCACCTTCCTTCTATCTTATGCTTGTAGTTCATTTTACTGATCTTATGATTTGAGGGTGAGCCCGGGTTATATCGTGGCCCCTTTCTTATACTATGTAGAGGCATGTGTTGGACATGTATAAAATCCTGTTGTACACTTTATTATGTGTTTGTCGACACGTTATGACTTTCATATTTTGCCATTATTACTATGTTTGATTATGCTTCCGTTTATGCTATCAGGATATGACAGATGAGAATGTGCTTATATGGAAAGTCCTTATCACATCTTCCCCTCAATAGCTTGAGTTAAACTTACCCGCCACTTAGAACGTAATTGCTATGTGTTATGTGATCCATGCTCGTCCCATTCCAAGCAACATCCCTAAAGCTTGAGTCCAAAGCCCCTAAATCCCTTAGACTTACATGTTTACTATTGTGCTACGTGCTTCTGAACCGATGATGTGTGTGATGATGTTATGATGGCTTGATCGAGGACTCTCGAGCTCTCCTTTGCCGATCACACCTAGGCCCCATCCATGGGTCGTGATAAAACATTTGAAAAGGAGTGCAAGGCGGCATTGGTGATCCCAGGCATGGACATCTCTAGGCTTATATTTTATGCTTAACAACTTGAGGGGGATAACAAGTAGGATAGGGAGGAGAATTTGAGTAAGAAGGTTAAGTCAATAAGACATGAGCCTATCCAGAACAAGTAGAGTAATGGCCCAAGTCAAATTTTTAGAAGAGGCCTTCAGGTTATGCGCCATACTCAGTTAGTACATCGGTTCAGAGTAACAGGTATGATCAGAAGTCCCAAGGATATCAGAATTTTAGAGCTCAGGGTTCTCAATCCCAAGCTAGTGTGACTCAAGGTTCAAGAGGGAAGCCACCCTGTGGAAAGTATGGAAAATGCCACCTAGGTATGTATCGTGAGGGGATAAATGCTTGCTATAGGTGTGGACAGACTAGTCACTTCCAAAATGAGTGCCCTACTGGAAGGCGGGGTGATAGAGGTAATAAAGCCTATTCTTTGACAGCACCACTAGCGAATGGTAATCAAAGAGGTACCACTACTATACTAGTGGGGGTACAAAACATCTATATGTGATAGGTAATCGATAAGATCATGTGGTTTCCCCAATACTCAACCTATCTCTATGCCACCTTATAGGATGGCCCTACTGAGCTGAAAGAGTTGAAAGAGCAACTGAGAGATTTGTTAGAGAATGTCTTCATTAGGCCAAACATTTCTCTTTGGGGTGTTTCTGTTCTATTTATGAAAAGGAAAGTTGATTCCCTTATAATGTGCATTTACTAATGCTAGTTGCATAAAATGATAGTCAAGAATAAGTATCCCCTTCTAAGGATAAATAACTTGTTTGACTAGCTTTAGGGTATTACTATTTTCTCCAAGATAGACTTAAGATCAGGTTATCAGAAGTTGAAAGTGGGAGAATGTTACATCCCGAAGATGGTTTTTCAGAAATAATATGGTAATTTCTAGTTTTTTGTATTGTCCTTTAGGTTGACAAATGCACCTACAACTTTTATGGACTTGATGAATAGAGTGTTTAGATAGTATCTTGATATATTTGTGATTGTGTTTATCGATGACATACTAATGTATTCTAGGGATGAGGTGTAGCATGTCAATCACCTCAAAATCACTTTACATACTCTCAAAGATAATGAGTTATATGCAAAATATTTCTAGTCTGAGTTTTGGCTCAAATCTATGGCTTTTGTAGGAAATATTGTCTAAGGTGATGGCACTTGATTGGACACTCAAAAGATTGATATGGTTAAGAATTGGCCCAGACCCACATCTCAAACTGACATAAGTAGCTTCTTAGGTTTGGCAGGCAAATACCGCAGATTTGTTGAAAGATTTTTGTCCATATCCTTACCATTGACTAAATTGATTTAAGAAGGTCAAGTTCCAGTGTTCTGATGATTGTAGGAAGATATTTCAAGATCTAAAAACAAGGATGACCACTGCACTAGTTTTGACCTTACCTAATGGAATAGAGGATTTTGTGATATAGTGTGATGTGTCCATAGTCGGATAGGGTTGTGTGTTGATGCGGAGGGGAAACGTGATAGCTTATGTTTCTAGATAGCTTAAGGTTCGTGAGTGTAATCATTCAACCCATGATCTTGAGTCAACAATTATAGTGTTAGCTCTCAAGAGTTGGCACCACTGTTTGTATAGAGTGCATGTAGATGTGTTTACTGACCACAAGAGCATACAATATGTCTTAAGCCAGAAAGAGCTCAACTTGAGGTAGAGGATATGGCTAGAATTGCTCAAGGATTATGATATGAGCATTTTCTACCACCCAAGCAAAGCTAACATTATTGTTGACACTCTTAGTAGGTTGTCAATGGGTAGTACCACCCATGTTGAGAAGGGAAAGAAAGAATTGGCTAAGGAAGTGCATCGATTAGCCTAACAGGGAGTTCAACTTGAGAAATCTAATGAAGGTGGAATTAATGTTCAGAATGGGTCCACATCATCCCTAGTAGCAGAGGTGAAAGAGAAGCAAGACCAAGATCTTGTCTTGCTACAACTGATGGAAATTTTCAATAAACAAAAAGTTATGATCTACTCCAAAGGGGGAGATGGTGTATTGATATACTAGAGTAGATTGTGTGTCCTGAATTTGATAGTGTTTGAGATAGAATTATGGATAAAGCTCACAGCTCCAAATATTTCATTCATCTCTACCAAGATGTACCATAACATGAGGAAAGTCTATTGGTGGAATGGAATGAGAAGGATGTTGCTTAATTTTTCATCAATCTATGGAGAAGGTGAAGTTTATTAAAGAGAGATTAAAGACTGCCCAGAGCCGCTAAAATTGTATACTGGCATAAGAAGAAGAGATTTAGAGTTTGAAGTGGATGACTGGATATATTTGAAGGTGTCTCCAATGAAGAGTGTCATGTAATTTGGAAGGAAGGGAAAGCTAAGTCCCCAATATGTCGGCCCTCATTAGATTGTGAATAGGATTGGGAATGTTGCTTATGAATTAGAGTTACCTTCTAAGTTATTTGTAATTCATCCATTTTTTCATGTCTCGATGTTGAATATGTTTAGGAGATCCTTCAATGGTAATCCCTATGGATAATATTAAAGTGAAAGATAGTCTGTCCTATGAAGAGATCCCGGTTCAGATTCTTGATAATCAAATTCTCAAATCGAGGACCAAAGAGATTGTCTCAGTTAAAGTCTGGTGGAGGATCAATTTGTCGAGGAAGCCGCATGGGAATTTGAGGAGGATATGAAAGCTAGGTACCCGCATCTCTTCGTTCCCAGTGATGAGAATGTTAAAGGTAATTTCCCTACCCTTGATTTGAATTGAATTGTCTATCCTTGAGTTGATTTTTGAATATCTAGATGGATAGTTGGTTGATTGTTCAGCTTGAGGTAGCCTTGATTATTATTCGTGCTTTGAGTTCACCCTTCATTTCTCTCCATTCGAGAATGAATGATTCCAATGGTGAGATAATGTTATACCTTATAAAATTATAAAAATACCACTAGATAAGATATTGCTCGAATAACGCATAATCCCAAGCATTTTTGGCAAATCTACGGTCAAAATTGCGATCAACAAAAAGAATTGTTTGGAAAAATAATCTTGGTTGAATTAAAGAGCAATCGGATCAAAAAATAATTTTTTTGATGCAAAGATGAAAATTCGAGAAGGGTGCACGACACATCTATGTTGCGGATTTGCATTTAATTTTGGTTCTACTATTTTATATGGGATTAGAAAATTAATCAAAAAAAATTCGTAAAACATGTACTGTGAGGGGCTAGGTTTTTTTTAGGGGCATTCCAGACATTTCCCTACCCATCCTAAACTTAACTCATAATTAATATAGGTCTTTGTAGCATAAAAATAGTTCTTAAACCCATTCCTAAGTCTTCTATGCATCCTAACTAGAGACCTAGGGCCAAAGAGAAGAGAAAAGAGCTAGGATTCAAATGATTGGGACAAGAACTCTTCCAACTTAATTGTTTGCTCTCATTCTAGGTATGTAAGGATAACTAGAACAAGGATTATGTTCTTCCATGTGCCCCATAAACCGGATTGATTAAATTGTGAATGAATTGAGCCTTCCATGCATGTTTCTTGAAAGATTTTTCTTAAATTCTAGTGTATTACTACATAATCTTGCATTAATGGTAGTTTTTATGGATTAAACATTTGAAATAGATAATTTTATTTTTCTATATGAACCCTAGAATGAATTGTTGTTATTTTAATATATTACACTTAAATGGGTATACATGAGTTTGATTTGAGCATGAAAAGTTTACAAAATTCATAAATGCCTTACCTCTATATTTTTACCTAAATATTTTGAGTTTGAAGGATGGATGATAGAGAGTCTTAATGAGTCATGAACTAATCCTAAGAGAATTTCCTAACCAAAGAGTTGATAGTTGATGAGATAAATTGAGTTGACAATTGTCCAATGAAACTAATTGAATGAGTTAACTGGTGGATTGATATCTTATGAGCATTTTGAGTCTTGAGCATCGAATTGAGTGAGAGTAAATAACAACTCAAACTCAAAAACTACATAGACGTCGTAGGAGAGGATTGAACCATAAAATATATATTTCCCTATTATCACAAAATGAGGACTTGATGATATTGATTATGGACCCACTAATAGAATGTCCTTTACACTGGCAAGGTATTAGTTAGATGTGGAAAAATGACATCATTTTGTTGTATTATCACTCACTCATTGGTGATAGTAGTCGATTAGAGAATCTCCCATATAGGTCTTGATAGTACTCTTAGTGGATTGGATCAGATGGTATATGACTGGTCATTGTCTAAACAATATTCTTACTTTAGACTCTTGACATTCTGATTGGGTTTCCTACTTCATGATGTGAGTTATTTGAGTTGATATCATTCTACCTTTACCTATTTTTGTCTACCATTTTACATACTCATACGTTCCACGTAATGACGTCTATTTGGACCTATATCATTTTATAATGCAAAGATAAGTATTAGAGATAATCACAGGCGCTCCATTGAAGATCATCTCTAATATTTAGTTGATTGGTGAGTCCTCCCCTGCTATCGGAGGATACCACATTTATTTTCTTGATTTCAATTTAGCCTTTTATATTTTGAGTTATGGTAGCCATGGCATGTTATTGGCACCACTTACTCAGATTGTTAGAGGTTTCATAGATTGTTTTTACTGAGTTATGATTGGATACTATTTGGCTAGTTTCTTTCATACTAGTCTTATTCAATTGAAATGATAGATTGGTTGGCCTTTGGCCCTTGACTGTATATTTGGTTATTATTTCCTTTTGAGTATTCTTCATTGTTGATGTCTTCAACTGTTAGATTGTGACTTAATGGATGTGATAAAGCCGAGTGGTTCGCTTGGGGACTAGAAATAGTCTCTGAATTCTGGCCCCACCAAAGGTACCCTCTCGGGGCGTGAAAATTATGAAAATTCTAATATGCCTGATGAATGGACGAGGAGTACATTGGTTCCAATATATAAGAACAAGGGTGATATTCAAATATGTAATTGTTACAGGGGTACCAAGTTGTTAAGTCTAATGTGCCACAAAAATACGATACTTTTAATGCTTTATACTTAGAATTTTATGTATTCTCTTAGTGATGTTGGTATATTTGATGTGTTTTTATGTTGATTTTATAGGATTATAGGATTTGGGAGGTTTTTGTGAAGGTTATAGGATTTATCAGTTTTTAGTGATATACGAGACCACCTACGGATCCTGGTTTGATCCACGAGCCGTAAGTAAAGAGGCTCATGGTCCTGATCCAGTGATGGGCATAATTTCTAAAGTTGAAGATATGACTAATAGGATGGGCCATAGTTAGTTCCACAACCCATAGACTTGTTTTTGAAAAGCAGGCCTAGAGTTTTGAAAGTTTTTGAAAGTTAATAGGACGAAAGAGTCTATGGCTCGTAGTCCAAACTACGAGCGATAGAAGGAGTATCGTACATGGAAGGAAGTTTTCAGAGCAGTCTACAAAACCCTATCCACAAGCCATAAATTGAGTCATGACCCATACATCTGATCATCGATGGTCCCAAATCAAGTTTTCCTAATGTGACGCCCTAGGAGGGTACCCTTGGCATTGCCGGCACTTAGAGACTATTCCTAGCCCCCAAGCTAACCACTCTGCTTCATCACATTAACTAAATTACAATCTAATAGCAAAGGACATCAATAACAAAGATTACTCAATGAAATGAACTGATAATATGAAAATCAAGGCCAAAGGCCAAACAATCTATCCATCAACTATGCAAAACTAGTTTGAAAGAAAATAGTCAAAAATAACATCAAAACATAACTCGAGAGTCTAGTCTATGAAACCTCTAAATATCTTACTAACGGGTGCCAATGACAGGTCCATGGCTACCTCAAAATGAAATAAAATAAGTCTAAACTTAAAGCTAGAAAGAAACATAGTATCCTTCTAAAGTAGGGGAGGACTCACCAAATCAACTGAATGTAACTAGGTCCTCAACAGATCACATGTTGATGATCGCTAGTACTTGTCTCTGCATCATGAAAAGTAACAGGCTCAAATGGGCATTAATACGTGGAATGTACTGGCCTGTAAAATGGCAGAATGAAATATGTAAAGGCAGGATAATATCGACTCAAAATAACTCAACTCAAGAAATAGGAAGCTCAATCATCAAGTCAAGAGTTTAAAGTAAGAAATACAGTTTAGACAATGACCACTCATATACCATCTTATCTCATCCACTCAGAGTACTATCAAGACCTATTTGGGAGTTTTTCTAATCGATAACCATCATCTATGAGTCGGTGATGATATAATGAAGTACTGTCATTGCCACATCCATCCAATATATTACAGTTCAATCCTCTCCTACACTGGCAACATAGTTATTGAGTTCAAATTAGACTTACTCTTACTCAATTTGGTGCTCCATACTCCTACAAAGACTTAACATGCTCATAAGACCTCAACCTAAAGGTTATCTCATTCATCTAGTCTCATTGGACATTCATCAACTCAATTCATCACATCAATCATCAACCTTTGGTTACATTCCTTTAAGGTTTAGATCGTGACTCATAAAGACTCCATCATGCATCATTTGAAATCATAGAATTCAAGAAACAACAATAGAGTTAAAGAATTTAAGGATTCTATAGACTCGTTAGGTTCAAATTATACTCATGCATACTCATTGAAATGTACTATGTAAAAATAATACGAATTTAGTCTAGGGTTCATGTGGAAAAGTAAAATCATCAATTTCTAGTATTCAATTCATAAAAAATGTAATTCATGTAAAATTATATAGATATACATTATAATATAAGAAAAACCTTTAAGAAACATCCATGGAAGACTCAATTCATCAATAACTCCATCAATTCAGGTTATGACATACATGGGAGAACATAATCCATGTTTTAGTTAGCCTTACATATCTAGAAATAGAAAAAACGATCAAACCTCAGTCGATCCTCTCATTTGTACTCAAAACCCTCGTCTTCCTCTCCCCTCCATTGCTCTAAAAAAATCCCTAAGCATGAAGAATGGTAAAAAAATAATCTAGGGTTCTATTTTAGGACTTAAATTAAGTCCAAATGGGCCAAGGGTTTGATTAAAAGTGATAGGAATGGACAAAATTGCCCTTATTAAAATTTGTCGACCCGACTTATGAGACCCCTTTACGGTCCGTAAGTCATTCTATGGGTCGTAGGTCCATCTCGTAAGTCAAGGGTGAAAATAGTTTGGTTAATGGAATATTCTATGGAACACCTCTATGGGTTGTAGAACATTTTATGGGGCGTAAGTTCCTCTCATAGATAAGGGCATCATAAATTAGAGCTAGTAGAACATTTCACGAGACCCATTCACGACCCGTAAAAGGCTTTACAACTCATAGATGGATTTGTGAAGTCTGGGGCTAAAATTTGATTTTCTGGTCCTTTCCACGAAATCTCACTTTACAGGTCGTACTTCAATCCACGATCCGTATGTGGTTTCATTGAACTACTCTGCTCATGCATTGTTCAGTAAAATGGTCGTAAAGTTTGACTTCGAACTCCAAATGAGGTGAAATGAATTGAGTTGGAAACATAATTCAAAGATATTTCATTTAGTAGGTCATGATACACCTAATTCTTTGTGTGCTAAGAGTTATGATCATTTAAAGTCGACCCTTGCATAATCTATCACTATAAACTCAATTTATAGGAAGGTTTTGAACTCGTCTAAGTGTTAGAACCCTCTTGTGACCCTAATACACAATCTGCATCTAGGAATGATTCTTGAAATGTGGGTAAATGTGAGAATAAAGTCATGGGGTGTCACTCCTAATTAGTTTAGGATTTGGTTTGCTTTTCTTATAAATAGTTTTTTATTTATATTTAGGCAGAGAGAACACTAAAACGCATGCTGCCACTTTCTTTTAGGTTGTTCTTTGAGACTTTGAGTTTATTTTACTTGAGCTTATATTGGAATCTTCTTATTTTAATTTACGAGAAGATTTTAGAGTTTACATTCTTTAATTCATCGTTGTAAGTGTTAAATTATGCAAACATTAAACATGATTTTTTCATCTACAACGAACATGAGTAGCTAAATCCATAACTAGGGTTGTGGGAACCATAATGGACTAACAAACTAAAAACCAAATAATTTTGTAATCCTTGGAAAGTGTACATGCATATATTAATGATATTGAGATATTGATGGTATTGAGATATAGAGACCATTATGATGATGACACTATGATATAATTATGATCATACATGTTGCTCTATTATTATATGGGCATTGATACTTGTGATGGCTACGATTGAGGGGTGAGTTTAGTATGAGGTCTCTTTTGGATGGCCCGAGATCTCTTCTAGGAGGGTGGGCATTAGTTGAGGTCTTTGCCGGTGGTGTTCACAGATACACAGATAAATATATCCCCCATTTGTTTTGATTGAGGCAGAAAACCATATCTAATAAGTAGATGTGTATTCTAAGAAAGACATGTATCATGATTATTTGACATTGCATTGTATGATATGCACTTTATGACATACGCTTCTTCTCACATCATACTTGGTTGATGCTTTTGAATGTTGTATACTTATCTCATTCTATTTTGAGTATGTGTTGGATCTACTGATATTCCTTTGTATTGAGATATCATGCCATATGATGTGTATATCTATATTAATATTATCTGAATATTATATTGTGTTGGTACTTTTCTAACTGCAGGTTATAGTTCAGTAGATTTTTGTTGGGATTTAAGGAGTTACTTGTGTTCTTCATTATTTTACTTTAGGTTAGTTCCATTATGCTGAGTAACCTGTTGTTTAGTGCTCCCCCTTGCTATATTGTTGTAGGTTGTGAGCCCGATCCATCCCACTAGGTTTCTCTTAGTTAGGGATTGAGCTTCTAGATATTTCTTGAGGTTGTTGTGTATCTCCCTAGCAGACCTTCGAGGAGTCTTTATTATGTTATGTTCTATGTCAGAACTAGACATTTGAGACTTTTATATCTTTTGAGTATTCTACATTTTAGAGGCTTGTACATGTGACACCAATTCCTTGGATAGTTGTAGTATTTTCTTTCTATCTTTTATATATCTTATTAGACTATTTATCTTCCGCTTCATCTATTTTGTTAAGTTGTTGGATTTGTCTGACTTGCTTTGGTGGGTTAGGTGAGCGCCATTACACCTTATTTTTGGATCGTGATAATTTGGTATCAGAGCCCTACGTTCATAGGTTTCACAAATATGCAAGCACAGTCAAGTAGAGTCTTAAGGATCGGTGTGGAGACGTATGTAGCTTATCCTTGAGTAGCTACAAAGACTCTTAGGAAATTCTCTGTTACTTAATTCTAACCAATTTGTACATAGGTACTTTTTAAGTGTTGAGTATTCATGTGTCCTTTTGACAAATGGCGAGGACCAGATCTACCACTGCTTCTGGATAAGGAAAGGTCACCCCTGATATTGGTTTTGAGACCCTATCTAGGGGAACGAGCCATGCCAGAGGGTGAGCTAGAGGTCAGGACCGAGCAGTTGGACCAATGAGAGATTATAATCGGGATATCTCCTTTGAGACAACTTTGGAGCATAGACAGGAGCAAGTTCTACATGAGTTTGTATCTGCACCACTACTTTAAGATACACTACTGAGATTTTTGGGTGTGTAAGAGACTTTAGGGTAGATTGGTAGCCCAGCAGACACCCTCGATACTTCACAGACTCAAGTTGAGGTTCAACCTCAAGATCAATAGCAGGCCCCAAAGGCCCAGGTTCAGGTGGAGCAGCCGCTAGCAGCTCCGGTTATTGATGTTCCACCAATAACTTCCTTGACTGATGATGAGCAGCGGAGGTATGAGAAATTTTGGAAGATGGCCCCACCTCAATTTCAGGGTGGGAAGACCGAGGATACACATGAGTTTCTCACTACATATAGAGAGTTACTAAAGACTGTGGGTCTAGCAGATTCACATAGGGTGAAATATGTTACCCACTAGCTTCGTGGGCTAGCCAGGGAGTGGTGGAGGACTTATTCAGGATCCCTTCTAGTTGGGTCTCCTCACATGACTTGGGAGACGTTCTCTGATACTTTCTATGATCGGTTTATCCCTTGGAGCGTCTGAGAAGAGAGCCAGTTAAGATTTGAGAGCTTGAGGCAGGGCACCATGACAGTTTTAGAGTATGAGGTTTGCTTCTACCAGTTGGCCCATCATGCTAAAACTATAATTCTGTCCAATAGAGAGAAGGTTTGTCGATTTGTGAGAAAGTTGGTTTATTCTATTAGGCAATCGATATTCTGAATGGCTAGAGATGGAGATTTCTTTAAGTAAGTGGTTAAGATTGCCAAGGAGACAGAGTTGATGCAGCGAGAGGAGTTTAAGGACCCAAAAAGGGTCTATACATTGGGACAGTACTAAGGTGCCTCATCAAAGAGAAGAGGTATGGTCAGAGGAGGTAGTTTATTTCAGCATCATGGGATTCATATAGCCTTGTCAGCTTCAGAGGGGGGACGAGGTCCCTGTGATTCCTATAGTTTGAGGCAGATTTCATTTGGTTCTCAACAGAGGCCTACAGGTCGGAGAGACTACAACATCCCTCCTGTTTCTTCACAGTAGTTATCCACCCATAGATCTTGCTTTGGGTTTAGATCTTTTGATCATTTGATAAGTCAATGCCTTAGGTAGACTCATTTTGGGCCCCACCATAAACACTCTACAACACTGATTAGAGATTCTCTACCATTAGCCAGATGTTCATCTCCACAGACTAGGGGCCATGGTAGACGTCAGATAGACAAAGGTGTATGAATTGGTGGTAGGGAAGCAGGTGATATTTCCACTCAGTCAGGTGGTAATAGGTCAGTTTCTTTGAGTTCAGGTAGAGGTGCTTATTGTTATGATTTTCCAGGTAGGCTTGAGGTTGAGACCTCTGATACTGTGATTATAGGTATTGTTCTGGTTTGCCATCACCCTACATCTATATTATTTGATCCTTTCTCTACTTATTTTTATGTATCTACTTATTTCTCCTTGGGATTTGAGTTGCCTTGTGATATCATGTCGTTGCTTGTTCATGTTTTGACCCTAGTATAAGAGCCCTTAGCAGTGGATCGGGTGTACTAATCCTGTCTTGTTACTTTGGCGGGATTTGAGACTTGGGTGGATATGATTATATTAAATAAGGTAGATTTTTATATTATTTTGGGTATGGATTAGCTGTCCCCTTATCGTGCCATTCTTGATTGTTATGCTAAGACTGTTACCTTAGCCATGCCAAGTGGATCGAGGATCAAGTAGACTAGATCGAGGGGTTCCTATCCTAGTAAAGTGATATCTTATTTAAGGGCTCAAAAGTTGATTGATCAAGGATGTTTGGCGTACTTAACCTTTGTTAGTGATACCACTGCTGAGTGATCTTCTATGGAGTCTATTTTTGTGGTTTATGAGTTTCCAGATGTGTTTCCTACTAATTTGCAAAGAGTTCTTCTTGATCGGGATATTAATTTTGCTATAGATCTTGAGTTGGGCACCAAGCCTATTTCTATCACTCCCTATTGTGTGGCTTCAGCTGAGTTGAAGGAGCTTAAGGAACAGCTTTAGGATCCACTGAGTAAGGGCTTTATTCGACCTAGCTTTTCACCTTGGGGTACCCCAGTTTTGTTTGTTACGAAGAAGGATAGGTCTATGAGGATGCGTATTGATTATAGACAGTTGAACAAAGTGACTATCAAGAACAAGTACCTTCTTCCTTGTATTGATGATTTGGTTAACCAACTTCAGGGAGCTGCATTGTTTTCTAAGATTGACTTGAGGTCTAGGTATCATCAACTCCGTATTTGGTGATCAGATATTCCTAAGACAACTCTTTGGACCAGGTATGACAATTATGAGTTCCTTGTTATGTCCTTTAGTTTGAATAATGCCCCTACAACATTTATGGAGTAATTGAATAGAGTATTTCAATTGTATCTAGATTCATTCGTGATTGTATTCATCGATGATATTTTGGTCTATTCCAAGATCGAGGAAGACCATGTGAGATATTTGAGGATTGTGCTCCAGAGGCTTAGGGAGGAGAAGTTGTATGCAAAATTCTCCAAGTGTGAGTTCTGGTTGAGTTCGGTAGTATTCTTGGGAGACGTGATGTCTGAGAAAGGTATTCGAGTTGATCTACCAAAGGTTGAGGCTGTTTGGGGTTGGACTAGTCCTACCTCAGCTACAGAGATTCAAACTTTTGTGGGCTTAGTTGGTTATTATCTCCATTTGTTTAGGGTTTCTCCACTATTGTAGTTCCACTTATTAGACTTACTCATAAGAATATGGTGTTACATTGGTTCAATGAGTGTGAGGAAAGCTTCCAAAATCTCAAGTTATTATTGACTTCAACTCCTATTTTACTATTGCCAAAAGAGGGTGTCAATTTTACGGTCTATTGTGATACTTCAGGAATGGGGCTAGGTGGTTTATTGATGCAGAAAGGGAAGCTTATTGCTCATCTTTCTAGACAGTTGAAGGCCCATGATAAGAACTACCTCACCTATGATTTGGAGTTAGTTGCAGTTGTGTTAGTGTTAAAGTTATGGCGTCATGACCTTTTTGGAGTCCATTGCGAGATCTTTACTGACTATCACGGTCTTTAGTATATCTTCAGTCAGTGGGATCTAAATCTTAGACAAAGAAAATGAATTGAACTTCTAAAAGATTATGACCTGACTATTCTCTATCGCTCTGGGAAGGCCAACGTGGTGGCTGATGCATTGAGTAGGAAGACTTCTAATATGGGGAGCTTAACAACTATCTGAGTTGAGGAACGACCTTTGGCTAGAGATGTTCAGAGGTTAGCTAATGGGATAGTAAGGTTGCAGATTTTAGAGCAGGGATTGCTTCCATTGAGGCTCACTCATCTTTGATGGATCAAATTTGTTAGAGGTAGTTTGAGGATGTGAAGTTGTGTATTATTCGGGATAAAGTGACTAAAGGTGAAGCCAGGGAGGCAATGTTTGATTCTGATGGTGTTTTGAGGATTGGGAGTCGTATCTGTGTGCCTAAGCTGAGAGATTTGACTAAGTTGATACTAGAGGAGGCACATTGTGCTAGATATTCCATTCACCCAGGGGAAGCAAAGATGTACCACGATTTGGGAAACCATTATTGGTGGCTTGGTATGAAGAGAGACATAGTTGAGTTTGTTGCTAAGTGCTTGGCATGTTAATAGGTCAAGTGTGAGCACTTGAGGCTAGGTAGAGAGCTTCAGAAGATGCCCATTCCCAAGTGAAAGTGGGAATGCATTGCCATGGACTTTATTGTTAGCTTACCTCCTACTTTCGGGGGTTTTGACTCTATTTGGGTAGTGGTGGATCGATTGACCAAGTCTGCGCACTTTATTCTGATCAAAGTAAGATACATCAGGGAGAGACTGGCCCAGCGTTATATTAGTCAGATAGTGAGATTTCATGGGGTCTCAATTTCTATCATATCGGATTGAGGCTCATTGTTTACTTCATACTTTTGGAGGGCCTTACATCATGGTTTAGGCACCCATTTGGATTTGAGTACAACTTTTCATCCCCAGAATGATGGCATTCCGATAGGACTATTTAGGTACTAGAGGATATGCTTCTAGCATGTGTTATTAATTTTAGAGCAAGGTGGGATCAGCATTTCGCATTAGCAGAGTTTGCTTACAACAACAGTTACCATTCTATCTTTCAGATGTCTTGTTTTGAGGCTTTGTATGGACGAAGATGTAAATTTCCCATTGGATGGTTTGACACGGTAGTAGTGGTGAGCATGGGTGTTTACACGTTGAGAGATAATCTTGAGCGAGTACGATTGATTCAGAGTAGATTGGTGACAGCCCAGAGTTGCCAAAAGAGCTATGTCGATAGGCAGGTTTGACCTTTGGAGTTTGCAGTTGGTGATATGGTTTGGTTGAAGGTCTCGCCTTTGAAGGGTGTTATGAAATTTGGGAAGAAGGACAAACTAAGTCTGAAGTTTATTTGTTCTTTTGAGATTCATGGTAGAGTGGGAGAGGTAGCTTATAGACTTGCCTTTCCACCCAACTTATCTTTAGTCCATCCTGTTTTCCATGTTTTGATGTTACAATGTTACATTTTGGATGAGTCTTATGTGATTTCTATAGATTCAGTTGAGTTGAATCTTGATTTGACTTGTGAGGAGTAGCCAGTGGCCATTTTGGATAGGCAGGTAAGGAAATTGAGGACTAAGGAGATCACTTCAGTAAAGGTCCAATGGAGCCATAGGCTCGAGGGTGAAGCTACGTGTGAGATAGAGTTGGACATGGAGGCTCGGTACCCTCAATTGTTTTAGCCTTCAGGTATGTCCCTTATCTCATGTTCGAGGATAAATATTATTTATAGTAGTGAATGATATAATGACCTCGAAGGTCATTTTTGGCATTTGGACTAAATTACTATTTTACCCTTCCTGAAAGTTTCCTTGAGTCATATTTGGTTGAGTCTAAAACTTGAATATTGAAAATCATGTAGAAATTTGGAGTTTTGCAAACGAAAGAGTTTTCAAAGGCTTAAAGTTGGAAATGTTGAGTTCTGAGGTCATTTTGAGTTTCGAGTGTCAGAATTTGATTCTGTCAATTCCATCGATTTTGGAATGTTGAATTTGGTCTAGAGGAACTTGTAGAACTGAATTCAGAGTTAAAATGGAGATTTTAGGCCAAAAGTTACAATTTTAGTTCATTTTGGATCATAAGTTTGACATTGGTAAACAACAAGAGTTTAGGAGCTTATATCAAAATTTCATCAGTTCCAATGATTCTTGGTGGTGAAATTAACGCTAGAAATGACTTCGTTGTAATGTTTTCAATTTCTGTTAATATTTTGAGTTTTTAAGTTTGAATCTAATTTAAATGATCTTTCTCGGATTCGGGGCTACAGGGGTTCCGGATTCGAGTTCGGACAGTTCCAATAAGTCTGGATCATCATTTTTGGTAGGGTTCCATATATGGTTTGTGTTCACGGGGTTCCAAACTAATTCCTGAGGGTCCAATTTTTGTTTTTGATTTGTTGTGTTTTAACTAGTGCAACTGTTTCTGGTGCAGGTCTGGGTCACTCTCCGAGATCGCGCCCAAGGATCTGCCTTCGCGGAGGTCAATGCATTTAGACCTCCACGTTCATGGAGTTATGGCGCTTGAGGCTTCCCAAGCCTCCGCGTTGGAAGAGTACACTCCCACGTTCACAGATTTCTCGTCCCCTCTGACCTCCGTGTTTGCAAACAATGCTCCGTATTCGCGGAGTGTTGTTTATGCCTTAACAGTGTGTCTTTTTAAAATAAGGGATTTAAACCCTTTTCACTATTTTTTACTTTTCCAAGCTCGTTCTAAGGGAGAATTTTTAAGGTTTTCAAGGCTAATCAATTGGGGTACTATATCCTATCCTATTTCATTGATTAATTCATGATTTTAACGTCAAATTTTGGGATTCTAATGGTGTAAATTGGGGAATTTCATATATGGGTTTTCTAAACTTGAATTGTTGATTTCTCCCTCATCTTAACTCTGTTTTCAAAAACAATTCACCATTGAGTTCCTTATTACGTGCAGAATATTTTCACATATATTAATTTTCAAATTATGGCTACATTTTTCGTTATGGGAGAACATTTTACCCTCTTTCTCCAAATCGAGTGATTTTAATATCATTAATTTGGTTATGTGATTGTGATGACATATTTGAATAGATTATGGTGATTTGGAGTACCGAAAGAGAGAGAAGGCGGCGATTTTGGCTTGATTTGGGACTTTACTTAAGGTAAGTGGACTTATAACCTTTTGTTAAGTATGAATGAACCTTGTATGCTCCTATATGAATGGAATTGAGTATTTGGGGGTAGAATTGTACCATTGTAGGCTTGATCATGATTATTCATGTTGAATACTTGCTCGTATGTTGATATATTGATCTATAAATGAATGGTGATTATGTAATCTATGTGTCCTTGTGAATTATTCGATATTGATAGTGAGATGGTGCATATATTGTGATATGGTTGAGATATTGAGACATTGATGATATTGAAACAATGATGAGAGTGTGATACTGATGATATTGAGATCATTATGATGATAACACTATGATATAATAGTGATCATACATGTTGCATCTATTATTATTTTCACATCGATTCTTGTGATGGCTATGGTCGAGGGGTGATTTAGTCTAAGGTCTCTTTTGGATGGCTCGAGGTCTCTTACAGGTGGGTGGGCATTAGCCGAGGTCTTTGCCGGCGGTGTTCATAGATACACAGATAGATATGTCCCCCATGGGTTCCGACTGAGGTAGACAACTATATCTGATCAGTGGATGTGTATTCTAAAACAGACTGTCACGACCTGAAAGTGGGGCCTAGATGTGACATGGTGAAGGAGAATCCAAAAGTCCTCAATCAAGACATTATAGCATCATTACTCACATCATCGGTTCGAAAGTGCAAAATATTAAACACATAACACATAATTCTAGGGGAAATAGGGCTTTGGACTCAAGCTATGGGGATGTTGCCGGGAATGGAATGAACATGAATCACATAGCATATATAACAAGTATATCTAAGGGGCGGGTAAGTTAGACTCAATTTATGGGGGCATATCGGGTTAGGGGACTTTCCACATATGCACATTCCCAACATTCACAAGCCTATAAACATAATCATAAGCATAATCGGAACATCATTTCCATAAACAAATCCCAATAGTCATAATATCCCAATAAAACATAATACAACATGCAAGAGTTTAGTGTGTCCAACATAGCCTCTACATAAGATAGAGCGGGGCCTCGACATAATTTGGGGCTCACCCTCAATATACAAAGTAAGGAAATAACCAATACAAGGAAGATAGAAAGTAGCTATTGCCCTTGAACAAAAGGGCTCACCATAAGCAATTAGCTTCAAGGATGTCACTCGTCATCCAACGAAAGATAAAAGTCATCACCGGTACCTACATGGTTAGAACATATAGATAAAAAGTATGGGTTAGCACAAAATATCTACTAAGTATGCGAGTATGTAATGCATATGACAATATAGTATGACCAAACAAGATGACAAGGGAACAAGTGATACGAAAGGATTGCACATAGGCAAAAGAGGAGTATATCATAACAATATGTCATGCCATAATGCATCAAGTGCAACCTAAGATCATATCATAGCGGGGATGTGGCCTCAACCCACAACAGAGGAAACCCGAGCGAGCTACTACTTGGATTCGGACTACTTTCCTGGTAGATCCCTAGTGAACCCTTTAACAAGGGGATACATAACAAGTCAATCCCATCAAGGGAGATATCCCATGTTAGCACATGGTTTGATGGAAAGGAGTATGGACCCTTGGAGATAGTCCACCCCGACTCCAATCCCTCGGTACTAAGCCTCATCCCACGAGAATACATATATATATCCATGAAAGCGTTTTAAAACGGAAAGTTGACATTCTTTTAAAAATCATGCATCATTAGACAAACCAAAACATGATCAAATCCATATCCATACTTGGGCTAAAAAGCCAATAAGAATTTCCATAATAATGCAATAGAAGTAGCTCATCTACATATCTTATCATATCAAGCCTTCATAACATATCAAAATGGTGCAAGCACCCACAGTGCTCAAAGAGCCATAACAAGAGACTATGTGATCACAAGCCTTAACATATCATATCATAACAAGAGGGTCATACCCTTAACAAGAATTTCATCATAACCATTCTTCAATGCATATGAAATGAATGAGAAATCAAGTGCATGGGTAATGGAGGTCCCAAACCTTAAAACCATATTTCAATAGGTAATTCAACATAATTCATGAAAAAATCCCAATTCAAAATATAATGCAATTTACCCATGCATATTAAATCATTAAAGGGACATCCACATTGATCTTCCAAGAATTTCCATGCATTTCATAAAATTCAAACTTAAATCATCATTAAATCACCTAATTTCTATAACCCACAATTCAATGCAATGAAATACATCAAAATTTAAAGAATCCATAATTAAAGAAAACGTAAATTCATAATTTAAAGGGGAGGGTTCTTGGGTCTTCATGGATGAAAGGTAATCCATGAATCGAACCCACATCCCTTGAGATTAGCCAAGAGAATTGGATGGATTTACAAGAAAGATGATTTTTCCCAAATTTTTTCAAGCTTTCATCAATGAAGGTCAAGAGGATTGAGAGAATTTTGGTGAGGATTGAAGGGTGTTAGAATGAGTAAAAGGGGATTAGGGTTTGATTTAGGGGTTTTAGAAGACCTTAGAAAGGCTAAAAGGGGCATAGAATTTAACTAAATTATGAATTAACCATTAATGAAACAGAGGGGATCACAGAACATAGGGTCTCACGGAGGACCCCTAGTTGCTATGTACTTGGTCACGGGTTGTGGTCCTACCCGTGGGACCACACTTGATCCTGAGCCCAGCTCTACACCTTGGCAACTCTCTGGACCAACCCACGGGACCCTTCACGAACCATAAAGGCTCACACGGACCGTGAAGTGGTTCGTGGGGTCACACTTGGTTCATGGCTTGGCCCCAACCCCTAGAAACACACTGGACAAACCCACGGAAGCTACCATGGACCCTGGACCACTAAACGGTCCGTGGTCCCACACTTAGACCCCAATCCGGAAACCTTTTCCAGCATACTTTCAATGGGTTGTCTCACTGCAAAGGCCATAACTTTCACATCCAAACTCCAAATGGAGTGAAACCAGTTGTGTTGCGAAGATAACTCAAAGAGATTTAATTTTATACATAATATCCCACACAGTTCATCTTGTACCAAAAGATATTCCCTCTTAAAGTTAGTGTTGCCTAAACGATCTTACAACCTTCCACCAAAATAATTCCCTTGAATCTGGCCACTTGAATACAACCCATGGCTACCAAAATTAAACCATGACAAGTTCAACAATAACCTTGACCAACCATTACAAAGTTTGAAAATTTTTGAGTCGTTGCACAGACATGCATCATGATTATTTGACATTGCATTGCATGATATGCACCTCATGGCATACACTTCATATCATATCATACTTGGTTTATGCGTTTGAATGTTGTATACTTATATCATACTATTGTGAGTATGTGTGGACCCACTGATATTCCTATGTATGGAGTTATTATGTCAGATGATAACTATATCTATGTTAGTGTGATCTGTATATTATATTGTGTTGGGACTTTTCTGAGTGCAGGTTGTCGTTTGGCAAATTGTGGTTGGAATTTAAGGAGTTACTTGTGTTCTTCATTGCTTTACTTTAGGTTAGTTCCATTTCGCTAAGTAACCTGTTGTTTGGTGTTCACCCCTTGCTCCATTGTTGTAGGTTGTGAGCCCGATCCATCCCGCTAGATTTCTCTCAGTTCGGGATCGAGCTTTTGAATATTTCTTGAGGTAGCTGCGTATGTCTCCAACAGACCTTCGAGGAGTCCTTATTATATTATGTTCTATTGAGGACTAGACATTTGAGACTTTTATATCTTCTGAGTATTCTACGTTTAGAGGCCTTTATATGTGATACCAATTCTTGGAATGGTTGTAGTGTTTTCTTCCATTTTTATTCTTATTTATATCTTATTAGACTATTTATCTTCCACTTCATCTATATTGTTAAGATTGGGTTGGGCTGACTCACCTTGGCGGGATAGGTGAGTATCATCACACCTAGTTTTCGGGTTGCGACAGTAACCTTGTCTAATATTTGCATCCAAAAAAGGATGTAAAAGTAGGGGTGAGACAAGTAGTATGTATCTAATAGGTTAAATCGACTGGGTATTAAGAACTAAATAAACTATAAAATAAACTAGGAACGCTTTCACCTGCACACAAAAAGATTAGTCTGACATCATTGCTGCCAATTTATATAAAATGGCACGAGTAAAGTAATCACATAACCTCAAAAAATGAAAACCAATCAATATCAAGTAGTGCAATGAGATGGTATGCAATGCAATGCAAGGTGGGATCAAGAATGTCGCACTGTCTGTCGTATTTACCCCCATTGAGCTATGACTCCATACACTTAGGGGATCCATGGGGACTTCGCAGCCCATATACCTCAATCACAATCACAGTATCTCTGTATCTACTTGCCACCTCCTCGTGGTCAAGGTTTTTGAAAGTGTCTCATTTTCTTACAAACATCAATGATATCACAGTTTCACTTCCTATGTTCCATGATATTAATGTATGGTGATGAATGTACATCAATACACAGATAGGAGGGAACAATAAACGCAATACAAATCTCAAATAATATAGTACTCAAGTTCAAAGTTTACAATCACATCATCGTAAAAGAAATGGGAAAAAGTTTCTTTTAAAACAACAAAGTTCGCTGAAAAGTCCATTAGTTCCCAAGTCTATTACACACCACAATCTTTCACAAATATATCGTCCCTCAAATTATTTCGTGTCTTGGCACCTTTTATTTCACAATATATAACATTTCTTAATTCTCTTCATGCCTCAGCGCATCTCTTTTCACAATATATTACATTTCTTAAATCATTTCATAAGTATCTCAGTTTCTAAATAATTTGATTTTCAAAGTATGATAAAATCTCGACTCATCCCATGAATTTCATTTCACAACTCATCCCAAGTATTACATTTCACAAGTATGATATATTATCACAAATACACACTACAACAAATTTCATACGTCGCATGTTCACAAAATGATCATAATAATAAATAAAGCTCCGACACGGGCAACATAATAGGGATTCTCAAAACCAACACATGATCTGATCCCATCTAATAGATTACAGAGTAAGAATATTCAATTACCCAACCCCAGTCCCAAGAAGTATTAGCCAAACCTACCTCAATAGCCAAAACTGCACCCCAACACCTCTAATTGGAGAATTCCATTCAAATTGCAACACCAAATTGATTTTTCACTATAAAAAAGTAAAGTATGTGTCACAAGGAGTTCAATGACACCCATATTGTAATTATTTGAAATTGGGAGCAAAATGGTCCAAAATTGCTCAAACTTCAAAAATGTTGAATCTAAAGGTTTGTTGCAAAATTAGTTTCTACAAGTTACAAGAAACTCATGGTTGAAAACCCTATTAAAATTGAGCAAGAAATGCCCTTGAAATCCTAAAACAAATGGCCTTGAAATCATAAAACTACTAATATTGAAGGGGGGGGGGGGGGGGAGGAACCAACACCCACTTTAAAATCTTGATTTTGAAATATTTTTGGAAGATAAAAATGTTAGAAAATTATTTAGAAATGATAAAGAGTCGTACCCTAACGAATTTCCTCAAAATATTGCTTCAAAAATCATCTCTCCTAAGCTCCAATTTAGTAACAAAGATGGAAATAAAAAATAAAAGGAAGAAACCCTAAATATGAGTATTTTTAGCCAAAAAGTGGTTATTGACCACATGTTGACCGTGTTGATCGCGCGTTGACTGTGGTCAACTTACACCAATATCATTCAAAACATATTTTGAACCCTTGAAACTCATTCGTAACCCTATATATATGAACCAATAACACAAATTGATTGCAAAACACATTTTGAAATTAATGAAATTGTCAAGAATTGAATTTGATGTCTCCTTGACCAAGAATCCAATAAATCGCAATGAAACTAGTCAAAAATACCAAAATGTTAACTATGATGAAGCTTCTCCTAGGCCTAAAATTGCCTCTTGAAACCAACGAAACAATCAGAAATTCAAATTAAGCATCCAAACTTGAGATGTTGACCAAAGTCAAACCTTTTTCTATTTTAACCAAACTTCCAACTTTGAGCCTCAAATCCACAAAATACCCTCAAACTCGAAAGTGAAGGTGTTTCTAGACTAATTTCCATATTTTGAAACTAGCGTAATTCCATTTCGAGACTCGAAACTCCAAACGGTACCAAAACTCGCGTTTAGAACACTTAAGCCTTCAAACCCAAAAACATCTACAACCTTCACTTCTCAATGGAATGTCAAAACCAACCACAACAATGGATTAAGTAAGACTCGGGGCCACCAATGGAAGGGCTAAAACTATAATTTTTCAGAAATTTTCAAAAATGACCATTAAGGTCATTACAATTTTAGTTGTTGAAAAAAAGACTAGTAAAATATAACACAAATTAGTTTTTAATTTTTGTATTACTTTACCGTCTGAACTTTAACAATGGTCATAGTAAAAGAATCAAACATAAAATCATAATTTTAGTACGTCAATTAATTTGAATAATCACTTTTTAAGAAGTTTGTCTCATGTGAGTTACTATTTTTTCCCCTCACCTTGGTCTTTACTTCTCTTTTTTATTATATTTCTTATATGTAATCTGTTATTTTAAGTTCTTACCTATATATGAAGGTTCATAACAAATATTTTCATACAATTTAAAATTATAAATAATACATATTAATTTTTTATTTACATTTTATGTTACCATTTCAACACCAACATAATTCATAGTAATAGAATCTGACACAAAATTATAATTTTTGTGGGTCAATTAATTTTAATAATCACTATGTTAAAAGTTTCGCATGTGTGTAGTATTGTTTTTTTCCCTCACCTTGGTCTTTAGTTCTCTTTTTTAATTACATTTTTTTATATGTAATTTGTCTTTATTATTTTAAGTTACATATGACGGATCATAACAAATATTTTCATAAAATTAATATTATAAATAATACATATTAATTTTTTATTTATATTTTATGTTACCATTTCAACACCAGCATAATTTATAGCAATAGAATCTAACATAAGATTATAGTTTTAGTAGGCCAATTAATTAGTGTAGAAATTACTCAATATATAATGTTGAAGTCTTCCTATTTCCTCACTTCTTTTCTTCAATGAGATTTACACCAATTATTTATTTTGTCATAATATTTTCAATAGTTATGGCGAATAATATTTTTCCAAACAACTTGAATGATGCTCCTGATTGTACCATTTGTCTTGAAAAAGTTGTTGATGATGGTAGAAGGTCCATCACAAAACTTGTTTGTGAACATTTCTTCCGTATATATTGGTACATGATATATATAAATCTATAAATGCATACAGATTTTTAATAATAAAAAATAAGAAACTTTTTTTAATTCATTCATATGATTTTATTGGAATTTTCCTATTGAAAGCACCTGATAAATCACATTATAACTAGATAGATCTTTATGTTTATTGAATTCTGTTTTTTAAGCAATTTGGACCACGGGTTCGATTTATTTAAAATTCAACAAAAATAGATTACAAAAGTCTAGCCCATGTGGCCCATTTTTCTATTCGGATGCTAAGCCTTATATAAGTCAAAGTTATAACCAAACATACCCCTAAAAGATAGGGTTTTCTAAATATTGTCAAGTACTCTTTTCCTCTTCTTGTTGTCCGCCACATCCCATGTCTCCTAGGAAATCCATCTCCAGCTTCATTCATCTCTGAGTGACGAACTTTCTTCACATCAACCTTGCTATGGGGTTGCTCATCAACTATCGAAGATACATAGGTTGTCATTCTTCTTCCGTCTCCACAAAGATAGTGATATTTCTATCTCTTTTCCTCCATATCTTTTGGGTAACACACTCTGGTCTGATGGAATCTGAAGAGTCCAACCTGGGAGTCCTCAAATTTGATTTTGGTACGTGTTTGTCGATGGTCTAATTTCATTCCTCTATGTCGTATTCTGACCACTCCATTTTTAACAAATAAATATAGCAGGGAGAAAATCATATTGCTCATTCGTCTTCTAGGTCTCATTGAAGACTTCCTACTGCTCAACTCACATTTGGTTCTATGACTATTCATTTTTGCTCGATCTAGAAAGCCTTTTTGAAAGATGAAGTATATTAGAAACTGCATATCTGTGTAGTCTACCATAGAATCACCCACTGTGTTGTATATATATCTGTTATAAATTAGTGTGGTTTGATTTCTATTCCTTATGGAGATCAACTCTTATTCTCCCACGTTTAATTATGATGTTTGGGACTTGATGTTTTTCTGTGTTTAAGATCTTTCTTTCCATGCTTGGTAGATGAGTAAAATTGTTGAATTGTATCTTCTGTGTTTGATTAATAGCCATGTTAGCTATATAATCTGCTAATTGGTTTGCCTCTATGAATATATGCCTGACATGAGTTTTAATGATTCTTATATATTCCTGTATCTCTTCTATCGTGTCTACAATCTCCCAAGGAACCTTCCTTTAATCATATTATCTAGACTCAATGAATCAATATCCAAGAAAACCTAATTAAGACCCCTCTTGAAACAGAACTTCAACACCTGAGTAATTGTCTTAGCCTCAACCAGCATATTTGTATTGATTCCAATGCCATTAGCCTCTGTATATATGAGGTCACCTTGTCCATCACATATGTGGAAACCATACGCACACAGTTCTAGATTGCCTTTGCAAGCACCATCTGTCTTGAATTTGAGCCACCCCTCTACAGGTAAAGTCTACTACACAATAATATGAAGGGGTACTCCACCGTTGCATGATATCCACCATTTCCTCCCATTTGTGAGGAACCCTTTTCAATTCCAGAAAAGAGATCCTTACCATTTAATGAACAGTTAATTGACAATCGTCATATACTTGATTGAAAGATACCTATCTCCCATGCTTTATGGTATTTGTTCCTTTCCACAGCTCTCAGATGATAATTCCTGGGATAGCATTCATAATAGCTTTCCACTTTGATTTAATGTCAACATTCCACCATTTAGCTATTGTAGTTTGCAGTTGCTCTCCTTCAATGGTATTACTTGCACATGTAACAAACTACTTTCATAGTTATTCGGCTATGGGAACTATTAGTAGTAAATGACTCATGGTCTCCGCTGATTCATTCTCATAGCAATAACACTTTGATACAAAATGCACTCTCATTCTTTGCATATTATCATCAGTTTTTATAAAGAATAACAAATGAAATCTTGTAATTTTTGTGTACCATTTTTTATAAAAGTTTGAACTTCATATGATTAGTTTCATTTGTTTGACATACATAAGATCTAATCATTTTGTTTATATATTGTTTTCTTTATAAACATGAAACAAGGGGATTATGGATTATTTATCAACAATTCATAGAACTATAAAAAAATCTTGTCATGTAGATTGTTTGGATCTTAATTCAATTTCAGGGGTGTAATGATATGCCCCACTTGTAATTGTTGGATCTCAATTCAATCTGCGGACATGATGAATATTATGAAGAACTTGTAATTATCATGTATTTTTATCTAAATTATTATTTAATGATAGTAAATTATATTAATTTATCATAAATGTTAGGTAATAATAAATTATTATTGTACTAGTATATACTTAAGTGAAAATATCAAGTGTAGGCCAGTAAGTCTCTACTATTTTACCAAAGATTTAATATTTTTTTGTTAAGATCTAATAATTATTTTGTAGGAATAATATAGATACTTAGCTTTCCATAATTTATTATTCTAATTAAAATATTTTTTTGATATTTTAAATAGCCATTTATGTCTGAAGAGGAGATGGACCATTGTACTACTGCTGAAACAAATAATAGATGTGATATTAATATGAGGTAATTAATACTTATTATTTGTTTTTTTCTAGCAACTTATATAGAGAAAATTACACTGAGTGCCCCAAAAATGAAATGATCTTGATTTTTTACCCCCAATAAGAAAAGTGTTACAAAAATTCTCATTTTTCAATTTTAAGTTGACCAAATTACTTTTCTACCCTTTCTTTTCTTGCCCATGAGACATAAGTAGGTATTGTCTCAAAGGCAAGAGTTATAGCGTAGCTAAGAACTTATACTGAGCACAATAGTGCAACATCTTGCTCATGGGGTATAAGTTACTCTTGTTGTTGCCTCTAAGTCAAGTATTTTAGTGTATTTGATAAATTATACTTTTATTCAACAACGTAAGATCTTGCCTATAAGGCAGAGTTATTTTTTTAAAACTTACACAAATTATTTGTTAGATCCATAATTAAAATATTTTTTTTAATAAATATTTTTTCAATAAATAACTCAAAAGCAAGAGTTATAACATGTTCAATAAGTTGTACTTACATTCAAATATGCAAGATCTTGCCCGTCAGGCATAAACAAGTATTGCCTCAAAGACAAGAGTTATAGTGTATCTCAGAAATTATACTGAGCACAATAGTGTAACATCTTGCCCATGAGGCATACGTTACTCTTGTTGTTGCCTGTATGTCAAGGGTTTTAGTGTTTCTGATAAATTATAATTACATTCAATAGTGTAAGATTTTACCTATAAGAAAAAAGTTAATTTTATGAAATAGTTGAGGGCAATTTTGTCTCAAAATAAATTTTTAAAGGAATTGGGGGCATTTTTGCAAAGCCACCCTTATTGGAGGCATTTTATCAACACCATCCCCTAAAATAGATATTTGTGAACTTTACTCCTATATATATATATATATTATATATATATATATATATATATATCCAACATGGCCCAAATACATGTTACTCTTTCAATTTCAGTTTATGTGACATGATTGGAATTTAGAGAATCATTCAAAAAAAATGATTTTTAAAAAATCAATGTTGTTAATATTGTGATTTATTTACATAATTTTTAAATAATATATGGCACTTTCTATGTCCCAATTTATGTGGCATAGGTAGAATTTCAAGAATCAACCAAACTTTTAATATGTTTTTCAATTATTATAAATTTATAATAATTGTGATTTATAGTTTCTATTATGTAATTTTTAAATAATATATGTTACTTTTTTGTCCTAATTTATATGACACTGATAAAATTTTAAAAGTTAATAAAATTTTATTTATTTTTTTAAAATTTAAATATTTTAATTTATTATTATTGTGATTTATAGAATATTTTTTGTATATAATTTTCAAATATTTAAAAAGGAAAAAATAAAATTACCCCTTGCCTCGGACCCTAACCGACGACAGACTCTAATTCACCACCAGATCCCAATGGCACTAAGCTAAGAACTAATAACACAATAAACTACAAAAGATCAAAAAGATACAATCTCTCGAAATCAAAAGAACAATGATACAGAGCAGTAAAATATAAAGTATAATTTACAATAATCAAATACCTAAATACAAAAATCAAGACGAAGAACAGTAATCCTTTAGAAATACATGCAACAAACAACAACACCAAGATGCAAAGAATAAAAAGGATAGTAAACCATAGAAATATATGGTAAACAATAAGACACAACATGCTAGCACTACAAGAATAACACAACAAGGAACGAGCAAATGTACAATTGATTAAAAAAATAGTAAACAGAAAGAGATTTGGAATATATCACCTTAATGATATTCGTAAACTTGGAAGATTTTGACCAAAAAACTACTAAACGTCGCTGAAAAATAATAGACATTGTCAGAAAATAGTAGATGTCGTCGGAAAAATACTAAACATACTGGAATTTCTCACTGGAATCTGTCAAGTCACTAGAGTCTTAATAGATTTTGGCGTGTTTAGTATTTTTCTGGCAACATATACTGTTTTTTGGCAATGTCTACTGTTTTCAGTGATAGTAGTTTTTCGGCCAGAATCTTCCATTCTTACGAATATCATCTAAGTGATATCTTCCAAATCATTTTATATTTACTATTTTTTGAATCAATTGTAATTTTGCTCCTTGCTTGTTGTGTTGTTCCCATAGTGCTTGCATGTTATGTCCTATTGTTTACCATATATTTCTATAATTTATTATCTTGTTTATTCTTTTCATCTCGGTGTTGTTGTTTGTTGCATGTATTTATATAGGATTACTGTTCTTAGTCTTATTTTTTTTTTCATTTGGTTATTTGATTATTATAAATTATACTTTATATTTTACTTTTCTCTATCTTTGGGTTGTTGATTTTGAGAGATTGCATCATTTTTATATTCTATAGTTTATTGAGTTATTAGTTCTTAGTTTAGTGGCGTTGGAATTTGATGATGGATTAAGGTCATGTCGTCGGTTGGGATCGGAGGCAAGGGGTAGTAGTGGTAAGAGGGGCAAGGGCTTACTTAAGTTGAGACTAGGGATGTAGAACATAGAATCACTTACAAGGAAGTCCATAGAGCTAGTGAGACTCTTAAGATGAGACAAACGAATATAACATGTGTTCAAGAGACCAGATGGATAGGCACCAAAGCACAGGACATACACGGGTTTAAATTATGTTACTCGGATTATTTTCGTGATAGAAATAGAGTAGGTATCCTAGTAGTTGAGGACCTTAGGGAGTAAGTGATTGAGGTCAAGAGGATTAATGATAGGATGATGTCTATTAAACTTGTGTGTACTGTTTCGTACGAGAAATGCACTAATCCATTACATAGGAATCTGCATATTTGTTGCCCTACGTTTCATCCCTCCGGCTCATTGGTTTGTCCAAATCATCTCCCAAATAAGGTTGTCCAGGATATGAATTTTGGGCCTTCATTTGTTGGGTTGTGATATTGATTTTGGATTGAAAACTTTGTACTTGGACTAACTAAGATATAGACCCAAAATTGTTTCTGAAGTTCATTGTATTGAGGAGCTTCTTAACATTAAGAGCTTGAGCTTTCTTCGTTTTTTTCTCCTTTTCATTGACTTCCTTGATTTCAATTACCACATAGAGTAAGAGAAGAGTTAGAATCTTTACTTTATGGATTATGAATTTAACAATGATAATAGCTAGGTTCTAATACAACGCAAGTGTATTCACGAAGAGGAAGATATAGACATTTCTTTCATTGTATGGAAGACTATGTTAGTATAATAAATACAAATTCAACAGATAAATTCTAACATATAAAGTAATTTTTGTTCAATTAAGATGACAAAAAAACTTGGTGACCGCACACATAACTATACGTGTTTTAATGAATTTATTAGCATTTTTTATTTTATAGCATGATTTTAAACTTCTTTTCTATATGCAGCATCACGATAAAATATTTTCATGCAATTTAAAATTTTAGTCATTGACAAAGGCTAGTCAAATATAATACAAATTAGTTTTTTATTTTTGTATTACTTTACCATTTGAACTTTGACCATGGTCATAGTAAAAGAATTTAACACAAAATTATAATTTTAGTAGGTCAACATTGACCGTGGTCATTGTAAAAGAATCTAACACAAAATTATATATTTAGTAAGTCAACTTTTACCATGGCCATATATAGTAAAAGAATCTAACAATAAATTATAATTTTAATAGGTCAATTAATATTAATAATCACTGTTTCAAAAGTTTCTTGTATGTTCATACTGTTTGTTTTCCCTCACCATGGTCTTCACTTCTCCTTTTCTATTCCATTTTTTTTATGTGTAATTTGTCTTTATTATTTTAAGTTTTACATATTTATCAAGGATCATCACAAATATTTTCATACAATCTAAAATTATAAATAATACATATTATTTTTTACATTTTATGTTACCGTTTTAACACCAATATAATTCATAATAATATAATCTCACATAAGATTACGATTTTAGTAGGTCAACTAATTATGTGTAGAAAGTTTTCTATAAATAATGTTGAAATCGTCCTATTTCCTCACTTCTTTGCTTCAATGAGATTTTCACTTTATTTTAAACGAAATATGGACTCAGGGTCCTCTAGTTAGTTAAAGTTGCTTCAATGTACAAGTGGGCTTCAACCAAGCCTAAGTTAAATGGTCCTAGTCTATCCAAATAGACCATAACTTGGTATATACAAGAAAAGACACTACAGGTAGGATTTTGTAGTTGTACATATTTTCTTTTTCCTCTATTTCCACCTCTTTATCAATGTTCTTCTTCCCTCTGAGTGTGAAGCTCTTCATCATTCTTCTCTGGGTTATCAACATTCTTCATTCTGATGTTTCTCATCTTCGTGAAGATAATCTCATCTTTGAAAGGTATGTTATAACTTGACTCTTCTCCTTCTGATCTCATTTTCTTTATCCTCTTTCCCTTCAGTCTAATATCTCCACTTTCATAGGTGTACTGCCCAGTATGGGCGAACGAGTTCCTACTGACTTCCATAGAGGGTGAACCTAGCCTAAAGCTACGATGACCTTTGTGAGTTGTTTATTTCTTCATCTTATGAACCTTTTCATGCAATTTATTTGACTTCTTGCTTTTGTAGATAGAGTGCGCGGAGAGAAACACAAGTTGGTCCATCCCTCCATATGTTGTATCTCCTAGTTGTAAGCTCGCCTTACTACCAGATCTAATTCCTGATCCCTCAACTTTTGCTGGTGATTGTGACACTTTTTGTTGGTTGCCATAGATTAGTCCTTGCACAGATTTTTTTGCTCCAAAAGTTTCCTTTTTCTTTTGTGTACATATTATAGCTATGTACTTCTAATATCATTGTTCTATATCTAGGCATGATAGACACTGTGGTTACTGTTAATCTTCCTTGACTCGAATCAAAGGAATTTGTTGCTTGTCTATATTAACTAATTTCATTCCTTTTCTTGGAAAATCCATGAAATATTTGATACTATTGTTTAACCTCTGAGTTGATAGTTGTATTAGCAATATAATTTGCTAGCTGATTTGCTTCTCTGAATATATGATTTACATGAACATTCATCTGCATTACTATTCTATGAATTTCTTCAATTCTATCTGCTAAATTCCATGACACCATCCACTCTTTTCTAATCATTTTAATCAAGCTTAATGAATATGATTCCAGTCTCACTTGACTGAAATTGACATTCAAACAATACAATAGTCCTTTACTGATTGCCAATGATTCAGCCTCCACGTTAGTTGCAATGCTAATATTGTTTGCTTCTGCATATAGTACATCAACTTCCAAAATTCTGACATAAAATCCATAAGTACTTTCACCAGGATTTCCTTTATTAGCACCATCAGTATTATATTTCACCCAACCCTCTTCTGGGAACTTCCATCTCACAATGTGATAGTAAAGGGTAGGCTTATAATTTTGTAGCAAATCCACCATACCCTTCCATTGCTTTGGTACATTCTTAAGACATGGGAATTTATACCTTACTAGTTGATACAGGGTCTACTGGCATTTATCCACTACCTTCTGGTATAAGTATTCCCTACCATGTCTTTTGGCATTCCTTCGTTTCCTTAACTCCCACATTAGAATTGATGGGATAGCCTATAGAATCTACTCTAGTTTTAGTGTTGTCTTTATAATCCCTCCAGACGTAAATTAATTATTGCAGTTGCAATCCATGAAAGTGAATACCTACACAAGAAGCAAATTGGTTCCAGAGAGCTTTTGGGCTATGGGAGTTATTAGCAATAAGTGTGACATGGTTTCTACTTAACCATCATCAAAATATTAAAATTTTGATACCTCTTGAACCTTCATTCTTTTACGGTTATCATCTGTGGGAATTCTTGTTCCCCATACCCTCCATAAGAAGAAACCAATCTTAAAAGGGATCCCTTTTACCTATATATTATGCACATCTTCCACTTTGGCCCTCTTTCTTCTCATGATTTCAAAAGCTAAATCCACTAAAAAATATCCCTTGGAATTTCCCATCCACCAAGCCTTATCAACACCTCCCTCAATAGAAATAGGCTTTATATTTTGAATGATATGAGAGGCCATTTCTTTGATTAGGGTCATCTTCAATTTATCTTCCATCCGCTCCCCATATTTGGAAAACTCCTTCACCTCAATTTCATCTTTCTTTGACTGTTCATTATCAGTGAAAAATAAAGCACCTTGCTTTGTCAAATTATCAAACCAGTAAATAAAGTTACCTTTTTTGATTTGCCACCAGATATCATACTCCATTTCCTCATTAACTGTCATGCCCTGGGAGGGTACCCTAGACGTGGCCGACACTTAGAGACTATTGTTAGTCCCCAAGTGAACCACTTGGCCTCATCACATCCATTCAATCAATAAATAATGCATTAGCGGAAGACTTATAGAAACTAAAAAGTAGACAACCTCAATATATGAAGAGATAAATCAAGTAAATAGGCTAGTATGGAAAGAACTAGCTCAAATCAATATCCAATCAACAAATCGACTCTAGTCTATGAAGCCTCTATCAACTAGTCAATGGTGCCTATGACAGGTCCATGGCTACCTTTAATCAAAGGAAAAAAGTGAATCTAAAGTCTAAATCTAAAGCTATATGAAATAATAGGCATCTTCTGAACTCAATGAGGACTCACCAATCAGTTGAAATAAGGAGAAGATCTTCAATGGTGTACCTGTTAATGATATCTAGCATATGTCTCTGCATCATGAAAAGATGCAGGCCCAAATAGATGTTAGTACATGGAATATTCTGGTGTGTAAAATAGTTGAGTGAAACATGTAAGGTGGAATAACAATAACTCAAAAATGCTAAATCAATATATCATAGACTATCTAAAGAAAGAGTAAAGAATAGATAATGACCAATCAATCCAATCCAATCAAGTCAGAGTTCTATCAATATGGAACCTATCTGGGAGTTTCTCTTATTCGACCATAATCACTTATGAGCTGGTGATTGTACAATAATATCGTTGATATTGCCACAACTATTCAGTACTAGCCAGTGTAAAAAATAAATCGATCCATAATGGATTGTATTAAATCAAACAAGTCCTATATTCTTTCAGGGACCTATTAAGAGGAGACATCCAACTCAATGGTTTCAATCCCCTCCACTGCTTTGCGGCATAGTTCTGAAGTTTAAGTTGGACTTACTCTCACTCAACTCGGTGCTCGATACTCCTCCCGTGACTCAGTTTTCATAAGACCTCAACCACTCCAATCATTCCAATCATCAGTCTCATAAAGACTCAAATCAACTCAATTCATTGCACAAGCTATCAACTCTATGATTACATTATTTAAGGTTTATCTCTTGAATTTTAGAGACCCTATCATGCATCATTCTAACTCATAATATTCAAGAAAAACAAAACTAACGTTAAAGCATCCAAGGATTTCATAGGCTCTTCATGCTCAAATTATACTCATGCATGCTCATTTATATGGAATATGTAAAGATAATAGGGATTTATGCTAGGGTTCATGTAGAAAAGCAAAATCAACAATTTCTACTATTTAATTTGTAAAAATTGTAATTCATGCAAAATTATATAGATATACGTTAGAATTTAAGAAAAATCTTCACGAAACATGCATGAAAGACTCAATTCATCAACAGTTCTATCAATTCACATTATGGGGCACATGGAAGAACAAAATTGATATTTTAGTTAGCCTTACATATTTGGAAGTTTTAATCTTTGAGTAGTTTGGAGGAATCCTCAAGTTCTCTTGAAATCTTGTTCTACACTTGGAGGAGGTGATTTAGCGTAAAAAATCCAAATGATATGTTTAGGACTTAATTTAGGTATAAAGAAGTTAAGTCTAGGCTTTAAAAGGGTAGAAAAAGACAAAATAACCCTTTAGATAAAGCTAAAAATAGTTGTCCACGAGACCCTTTATTCCCCATGGAATGTTCCACAACTTGTGAGTCACTTCCGTAAACTTTTGGGCATATTTTTTAGGTTACTGGAAACTTTTATGAGACCTATTCACGACATATAGAAGGCTTTATGACTCGTGGATGGATTCGTGAAGTCTCAGGCTCAAAATCTTACTTTTTGGACCTTTCCACGAAACCTAACCTTATGGGTCGTCTGTTAATTCACGACCCGTATAAGGTTTCGTGAAATCACCCTACTCTGGTAGTGTTCAGTAGAATGGTCATACCTTGGAACTCCAAATAAGGTGAAATCAGTTGTGTTAGAAAGATTATTCAAAGAGATTTCATTTGGTAGTTCATGGGACACCTAATTCTTTGTGTGCTAGGAGTTATGATCATTTAAAGTCGGTCCTTGCATAATCTATCGCTATAAACTAAATTTATAAGAAGGTTTTGAACTTCTCTAATTGTTAGAAGTCTCTTATGACCCAAATACACTTCTCATACATAAGAATGAGTCTCGAAACACTAGTACATGTGAGGATAGAGTTACGAGGTGTCATAATATCTCTTCCTTGGGATACTTAAATGCTCATACTCTAGCAATCGACTTCAACTCGGGATTCAAAATTGAAAGGCTATCTCTGACATCGTCATTAGGCACGAATACAGTTAAAGACATGCATAGTCAAATACTCATGGACTCGAGAAAGACATCAACTCAAAGATAAGGACTCAACTCAACAATGGAAAAGTAACTCAAAGAATAGAAATGAATTATTACCATCAGTTTCAGCATTAGGAGGCACGAATAGGTGAGGCTATCTAGCTTTCATATCCTCTTCAGCTTCCCATGTAGCCTTTTTAACAGAATGACTTCTCCACAACACTTTTACTAATGCAACCTCTTTAGTTATCAACTTGCAAACTTGACGATCTAGGATTGGGATTGAGCTCTCCTCATAACTCAAACTATCTTTCACTCCAATGCTTTCAATAGGCACAACCAAGTATGGATCTCCCAAATATTTCTTCAGCATAAAAATATCAAAGACCAAATGGATGGCTACCATCTCTTGTGGTAGCTCCAACACATAAGCTACATTTCCCACTCTCTTCATAATTTAGTTAGGACCAATGTATCAAAGACTCAACTTTCCCTTCTTCCAAAACCTCATTATACCCTTGATGGGTGACACTTTCAAGTATACCCAATCATTCACTTTGAACTTAAGGTCCCTTCTTCTAACATCAGTGTAGAACTTCTGGCGACTCTGGGCAGTTCTCAATCTCTCTTGGATGATCTTTACTTTATCCATAGCTTTTTGTACCTAGTATGATCCAATCAATCCTGCTTCACCTACCTCGAACTATCTAATCGGTGATCTACATATCCTCCCATAAAGGGCCTCACTAGGAGCCTCTGAATACTCGAATGGAAACTGTTGTTGTAAGAAAACTCAACCAGAGGTAAATGATTATGCCAATTACCCTTGAAGTCAATGGTAAAGGCTCTCAACATATCTTCCAGGGTCTGAATTGTGCATTCTGCCTGGCCATCAGTCTGAGGGTGAAAAGAGATGCTAAGATTCACCTTCGAACTCAAGCCTTTCTAGAAAGATCTCCAAAACTATATAGTATACTAGGCTCCTCTATCTGAGATGATACACAAAGAAACTCCGTGCATTCTAACAATCTCTCTTATGTATAGTCAGGTATAATCCTTGGCTGTGTCAGTTGTCTTTACCGCCAAAACGTGCACAGATTTAGTCATCCTGTCAACTATCACCTAAATCAAATTAAGTTGTCTACGAGACCTTGGTAAGCCTGTAACGAAGTCCACATTGATCCTCTCCCATTTCCATTCTAGAATCTCAAAATTTTGAGCTACTCCAAATGGCCTTTGATGCTCAACTTTAACTTGTTGGCAATTTGGGCACTTAGAAAAAATCTCAACATTGCCCCTCTTCATTCCACTCCACCAGTAAATCTCTCTCAAGTCGTGATACATCTTAGTTGACCTTGGGAGGATGGAATACCTAGAGTTGTGGGCTTCTACCATGATCCTTTCTCGAATACCATCAACATCTAAAACATATAGTCTGCCTTGATATCTCAATACTCCATTTCCCCCTTTGGTGAAAGCCATCACCTTCTGTTTATGCACATCTGCCTTCAATTGTAGCAAGATGGGTTCTTGGTCTTGCTTTTCCTTTACCTCTACTACAAGAGACTATGTAGATCCATTTTGAACATCAACTCCACCTTCTTTAGACTCCTCACGTTGGACTCTAAATCCGGCCAATCTATGTACTTCCTTTGCCAACTCTTTCTTACCTTCCTCAACATGGGTCATACTGCCCATTGACAACTTACCAAGAGTGTCAACAACAACGTTAGCTTTACCTGGGTGGTAGAGGTTGCTCATGTTGTAGTCTTTGAGCAACTTCAACCATCGTCTTTGCCGCAGGTTGAGCTCTTTTTGGCTGAATACATATTCCAGACTCTTGTGATGAGTAAACACATCTACATGCACCTCATACAAGTAGTGATGCCAAATTTTAAGTGCAAATACCACCGCAACAAACTCAAGATCATGAGTTGGATAATTTCTCTCATGGACCTTGAGTTTTCTTGAAGCATAAGCAATAACCTTTCAATTCTACATCAATACACTCCTCAATCCCACTCTTGAAGCATCATAATAAATCACAAATTCGTCGATCCCTTCAGGCAAGGTCAATACTGGGGCAGTCGTCAACCTTGTTTTCAACTCTTGGAAACCCTCTCACATTTATTAGACAACTAAAACTTGACCTTCTTCTGTGTCAGTCTAGTCAATGGTGCGAATATGCAAGAGAATCCTTCAATAAACCTGCGATAGTAGCCAACCAAATGCAAAAAGGTTCTTATATCTGTAGGAGATGTTGGTCTAGGCCAATTCTTGACCGCCTCAATCTTTTGAGTGTCCACTTGTATACCATTATTCGAAAGCACGTGGATTAGGAAGGCCATAGATTTGAGCCAAAATTCAAACTTCAAAAACTTTTCATATAACTCATTATCCTTGAGCGTCTGTAAAGTAATTCTAAGGTGATTAGAATGCTCCTCCTCATCTCTAGAATACACCAAGATATCATCAATAAACACTATCACGAACATGTCAAGATACTATCTAAACACTTTATTCATCAAGTCTATGAAAGTGACAGGTGTATTTGTCAACCCAAAGGACATTACCATGAACCCAAAGTGACTGTATCAAGTTCAGAAAACTATCTTTGGGATGTCACATTTTCTCACTTTCAACTCATGACAGCCTAATCGAAGGTCTATCTTGGAGAAAATAGTGGCACCCTAAAGTTGGTAAAACAAATCATGGATCCTTGGAAGGGGATATTTGTTATTAATGGTCACCTTATTCAACAGGCGATAACCTATACACATCTTGAGGGAACCATCTTTCTTTTTAGCAAATAGGACAAGAGCTCCCCACGGAGAGACACTCAACCTAATAAATCTCTTATCCAAGAGATGTTTTAACTATTCTTTCAGTTCTTTTAACTCGCTTGGAGCCATTCTATACCGAGGAATAGATATGGGCTGAGTATTCGGGAGAACACCAATCCCAAAGTTGATCTCCCTATCAGAAGGGAATCTAGGAAAATCATTAGGGAAGACATCAGGAAACACATTGACAACTGGAACTGACTCAAAAGGTGGAGACTCTACATCATCAGCCTTACCTCGGATGAGGTGATAGATACATCCTTTAGAGATTAGTTTTCTGGCCTTTAGGTAGGAAATAAACTTACCCTTAGGCACTGTAGAACTACCCTTCCACTATATAATAGGCTCATTTAAAAACTGGAATTTGATAATTTGAGTTCTACAATCAACAGAGGCATAACAGGCATAAACCTAGCTCATGCCAAGGATCACATCGAAGTCAACTATCTCTAACTCAATCAAATAAACAAGAGTATACCTATGATAAATGGACACTACGCAATCTCTATAAACCCTTTTTGCTATGATAGACTCACCAATAGGAGTGGAAATATCAAAGGGCTCAAGAAGACATTCAGGAAGGATCTCAAATCTATTGGCCACATAAGAACTTACAAAATACAATGTGGCACACAGATCAAGTAATGCATAACAATCAAAGGTGAAGACTCTAAGCATACCAGTCACAATATCTGGTGCAACTTCCTGATCTTGGCGAGTGCCCATGACATACAAATGGTTTGTAGCCTCACTTGTGTTAGAAACAACACCCTTTTGATTCCCTCTAGTCGGTGGTGCCGATGCAGAAGATTGAGCCATCTCAGCACACTTCGGAAAATCTCTCTGAAAATGACCCATTTGGCCACACATGTAGCATACATCCCCTCTTTCGCGATATCTCCCTAAGTGTAGTTTTCCACACTTGCCACATGGTGGCTTACCTCATGAACATAGAGTCACACTAGCCTGAGATTGAGATCCCTGGGCTCTGAAATTCTGAAACTTCTGCTCACTCCAATTTCTGGGGGCTGGTGCACTGGTAAATGAAGGCACTGACCCTGACTGAAACTTGATACTATTTCCATATCCTCTCCTCCCAACCTCATGGCTAGATATTTTCGCCCTCTTATTCTTGATCTCCTCTCCGTCTTGCAATTTTTTCTCCTTGGCTTGTTGCATATAGATCATCAACCTGCCTAAGTCCATGTCACTCACAAGCGTAGCTCCTCTTCTATCTTTCTTTGGCTATTTATTCAACCCATCAATGTACAAACCCATTTTGCTTTACATATCAGCGACCATCTCAGGCGCATATCGAGACAACTGCATAAACTTAAGGCCATACTCTTTCACTGTCATAAAGCCCTTTTACCCATATATTATGCATATCTTCCACTTTGGCCCTCTATCTTTTCATGATTTCAAAAGTTGAAGCCACTGAAAAAGATCCCTTAGGATTTCCAATTCACCAAGCCTTATCAATACCACCCTTAATAGAAATAGGCTTTATATTTTGAATGATATGAGAGGCCATTTCTTCGATTAGGGTCTTCTTCGATTAGGGTCATCTTCAATTTATCTTCCATCCACTCCCTATTTTTGCAAAACTCCTTCACCTCAATATCATCTTCCTTTGACTGTTCATTTTCAGTGAAAAACAAAGCACCTTGCTTTGTCAAATTAACAAACCAATAACTAGAGTTGCCTTTTTTGATTTGCCACCATATATCATGCTCCACTTCCTCACTAACATTTATCATTTTCCTCCAAACTTCATATTTTCACTAAGTGTTTATTTTGTCTTAATCTTTTCCATAGTTATGACAAATAATAATTTTTTAGATGACTTTAATGATGCTCCTGATTGCACCATTTGTCTTGAAAAAGTTATCGATGATGGCAGAAGATCCATCACAAAACTTGTTTGTGGACATTTCTTCCATACCAGTACGTAATATATATAAATGTAAAAATCTTTGCAGATTTATAATAACAAAAAATAGCAATTTTTTAATTCATTCATATGTTTTTATTAGAAATATTCTATTGAAAACACCTTATAAATCATATTGTAGCTACCTAGATCTTTATTTATTCAATTCATATGACTCTTTTCTAGAATTTTAATCTGGATCTCTTCATCAAGTTGGATTTTACTATCCCCTCACTCATTGGAAGAAAAAGAGAAAACATTTATATCATGATAAATCATCTAGTTGACTAGATTATTTTCTTTTTTACTTTGATCTTTTTAGATAAATCATTTAAGTAAGTTGGTTATGATAATATAAATAAAAAAATGATGTCTCGAAAAGAAAAAATAAAGAATAATACATGAAATCTTGTAATTTTTGTGCAATGTTTCATAAAATTTTTAACTTCTTATGATTAGCTCCATTTGCTTGACATACACAAGATCTAAATCATTTTTTTTATACATTGTTTTCCTATTCTAAACATGATATAAGCTGCTTACAAATTTTTTACTATGAATGCATAGAATTAATTTTTTTACAAATCTTGTCTTGTAGATTGTGTTGGATGTGAATTCAAGTTTAGGGGTATAATGATATGCCCCACTTGTCGAGTTATCGAAGAAGATGTGAACTGAATACGACCTGCAGACATTGAAGATGATAATGACATGACGAGGATGATAATGAAGATGAAGGTGCAAATGACGATGATGATGAAGAAAACACTAATAATGATGAAGATAACAACAATGAGGATGAATCTTATGAAGACCTTATAATTATCATGCATTTTTATCTAATTTATTACTTAATGATAGTAAATTATTTTAATTTAACATAAAAGTTAGGTAATAATAAATTATTACTGTACTAGTATAAACTTTAGCATAAATTATATAGATGCTTAGTTTACCATTATTTATTAATTCAAATTAAAATATTTTTTTGAAATTCTCGATAGCCATTTATGTCTAAAGAGGAGATGGACCATTGTGCAACTATTGAAGCAAATAATGGAGGTGCTATCAATATGAGGTAATTAATACCCATTATACTTTTTATTTTCTAGTAACTTATATATATATATATCCAACCTGGCCCAATACAGTTACTCTCTCAACTTCAGTTTATGTGAAATGATTGGAATTTAGTGGATCATTTAAACAATTTTTTTTAATGATTTTTAAATAATCAAAGTTGTTAATGTTATGATTGATTTACATAATTTTTAAATAATATATGTTACTCTCTATGTTCCAATTTACGTGGCACAGGTAGAATTTCAAGAATCAACCAAACTATTTATATGTTTTTCAATTATTCTAACTGATAATAATTGTTATTTATAGTGTCTATTATGTTATTACTTTTTTCGTCCTAATTTATATGACACCAATAAAATTTTAAGGGTTAATCAAATTTAATTTATTGTTTAAAAATTTAAAAAATTTAATATATAATTATTGTGATTTATAGAATATTTTTTGTCTATAATTTTCAAATATTTAAAAAGGAAAAAATTATTTACCCCTTGCCCTTGAATCCAACCAACAAAATGACCCGAATCCACCATCAGATCCCAACGCCACTAAACTAAAAATTAATAATTCAATAAACTACCGAAGATCAAGAAGATACAATCTCTCCAAATCAATAGCCCAATGTTACAGAATAGTAAAAAAAATGAAGTATAATTTATAATATTCAAAAAACCAAATACAAAATCAAGATGATGAACAATAATCCTATAGAAATACATGCAACATATAACAACACAGAGATGCAAAGAATAAATGGGATATTAAAATATAGAAATATATGGTAAATAATAGGACACACCATGAAGTACTATGGGAACAACATAACAAGAAAGGATCAAAAGTAATTGATTCAAAAATAGTATAAAGAAAGAGATTTGGAAGATATCACCTGGATAATATTCATAAGATTGAAAGATTCTAGCCGAATAACTACTACACGTCACTGGAAAATAGTAGATGTCACCGAAAAATAACAGGCGTCGCTGGAAAAATACTAAACGCGCCAGAATCTGTAAGTTGTCAGATTTCCTCACCGAAAACTGCTAAAGTCGTTGAAAATTGGTTGCCCAATCTATCAAAATTCTCACTGGTGATTATTCCGAGGACATCTCCGGCAAGAATTTTGATAGATTTAGCAATCAGTTTCCAATGGCTTTAGAAATTTCTGGTGAAAAATTATGACGACTTAAAAGGTTCCAACGTGTTTAGTAGTTTTTAGGTAATGTCTACTATTTTCCAAAGAAATTCAGTAGTTTTTTGCCAGATGTCACGACCCGGATAGGGGGCCTACATGTGACATGGCGAAGGAGAACTCGAAAGTCCTCGATCAAGCCATCATAGCATCATTACACACATCATCGGTTTGGAAATGCGGAAGCTAAGCACATAACACAGAATCTCTAAGGGATTCGGGACTTGGGACTCAAGCTATGGGGACATTTTCAGGAATGGGATCAACATGCGTTCACGTAACACATAACAATAATCTCTAAGGGGACTGGCAAGGGAAATTCAACTATGGGGGCACACTAGGATTATGGGACTTTTCACATAAGCATATAGTAAATCAAGATTTCCAACATTCACATCTTAAGCATAATCAATAACGATACTCGTAATCAAGGCTAATAAACTTAACTCCCATTAGCATAATATTCAACATAACAAGTCGACGTACAAGAGTTTAGATTTGTCCACAAGCCTCTAGATACATGAAACGGGGCCTCGATATAGTTTGAGGATCACCCTCAATACATAAATAAAATAAATGACATAATAAAACTAGGTGGAAAGAAGGTGACTATTGCCCTTGAACAAAAGGGCTCACAACTAGTACAAGTTTTCAAGAGTAATCACACGTCGTTCGGTGGAATGTGGAAGTCATATCCGGCACCTACATGATTAGAGCATGTAGACAAGAGTATGGGTTAGCACAATAAAGTACTAAGTATGCGGGCATGCAAATGCATATGCACATTAGCCTATAGTAACCTACATGTCAAGGGAACATATATAGAAATGAATATAGGAAGTGACAATATACCAATATGCCATGTAAGTCATGATGCATGAATGCCATAATACATAGTATAGAGGGGATGGAACCATAACCAATATTACAAGTTCATGTCAGCTACAACATGACCTTGCCCAATGAGACCTCCCATTAGATCAGAGAAGACTACTTGCCAAAGGTAATCATCATCACACCTTACGACCCGGTCATTTCGATGTGATGGCCACCTTCCTCATGACCCGGTCATTTCTGAAGGGTTTACATTCATAGCATGTCATAACATTTCATATCATATCATATCATATCAAGGCATACCTTAAGAACCGGTCATTTCCGTAGCATCCTATGTAGGCCCATAGTTTCGGCAAAGGAGCGGGACCCTTGGGGATAGCCCACTTGCAACATCAACCCTTCTCGGTACTAAGTCATCATCCCACAAAAATAGGTGGTGCAAGAACCCAAGATTCTCCATATCATATCATATCAAGGTGGTGCAAGCACCCAAGATGCTCCAAGAGCCATATCATATCATATCATAGACTTAGTGTGATCACAACTTAGCCTTAACCCATACTTAATCAAACCATGGTAAAAATCATGTTAGGGACTTAGCCCACATCAAAACGTTCACAATCAATCCATGAATCATGCATGCAATTCCATGAGGAACAATATGAATAGCATGGGTAATGGATTTCAAACTTTACATTCAATTCAAGAGTAGTTCATGAGAAATTCAAGTCAAAACTACCTTTAAAACATCGTTTGGACAATACCCATGCATAAATCAAGAGTATAAGAACATGCATAACTTGATCATAATCAAACCCTTAAACCTTCGTGAAATTCCAACTCAAAACAACATTTAAATCACCTAAAATCTACAGCACATAATCCTAATCACTTAATTACTTGAAAATCTAAAGAACCCAACCTTAATTGAAAACTTAAAATAAAATTTAAAGAGGAGGGTTCTTGGGTCTTCAAGGATAAAAGGAGATCCTTGAATCAACACCCACATACCTTGAAATCACCAAAGGAATTGGAAAATTGATCAAGCCTAGGTTGTCTTCCCCAAATTTCTTTAAGCTTTCTTCAATGGAGTTCAAGAGGATTTTAGAATTTTCAAAGTGTATGGAGGAGGCTTAGAATGGATAAAAATAAGTTAGGGTCTTGATTTAGGGGTTTAGGAGACTTTAGGATACCTAAAAGGGGCCTAGGGATTAATTAAATCACGAAATTACCATTAATGAAATGGACTTTTAACTGTAACACAGTGTCAGCAGCTACAGTGCCCGTCAAAGTGCACACTGGCCGTGTACCCCTCCATCTAACTTGCCTTAGAATTTTCTTCAGCTCGAACTTTCGGGGTACTTTCTGGTCCACTTGACGAGGGGTTTCATGGACCATATGACTTCACACGGACAGTCGTTAAGCCAATGGACAGGCATTTAGACTATAGATAGGCCTAGCACAGTCTTAATCATTCTCGTAATATCCAAGTCTATGTGTAATATCCTAAGAATACGTCTATTAATTCCTTTTATTGTTCAGAGAAGCTCTTTAGTATAAACTATTGTTAAAACCTTTAATTTAGATCTCTTATTTGAACTTATTTTGATTTCATCTTTAGTTCAAGACACACTTTCTCAAAATGTCTCATAATCAGCATACTGCTAATAGTTTGAACTTGTATATCTCTAAGATAGAAAATGATTTACAAAACTGGTCTATTCCTAAGTAGCCTATTGATACAGTTTATCAAATAGGTAACTTTTCAAAATTATTATTTAAAAAATAAAATATTAAAACTTGTGAATCTACGCTTGCTATTAATAATTCTCTTGAAACTACCAAGTTATTAATTTCTGCTGATATTTCTAAGTATCGAAAGGATTTTAAATTTTTACATATCGGTTTAATCCAAGTAGCTGTTAAACCCCTTTTTTGTAAAGGTTTAAATATCCCTTTGTGTTTGGTTCTTAGAGATGATAGAATGTTAAACTTTGATGACTCTCTATTAGGAGTATTAGAAAGTAACCTGGCTAATGGCCCGGTATACTTTAACTGTTATCCCAATTTTATTGTTGATATTAATGACCCCAATATTCTTGACACCTTGACTCTTAATGTCAAAACTAAGAATATGAATAGCAAATTAGATACCAGAGAAATAGCTATAGTATATCGGGTATATTATAAGCTAATGTCTTCTACAATAGCCCCAAAGGCTATTTTTGAAAGCGAAAAAGGTGCTACTATGCTCATGGAAGAAAAACAAGAGCATAGTACTACCTTCGTTCCTAGGTTACGTAATTGGAATGATACTCTCACGGATGAAGGGTGAAAATTTGACTCTATCACTAATCCTCAACCTATTCAACCTGACAGATCTAAGATTGATCAGGTTATCCAATTTCCTGATGGATCTATTAATCTTATTTTTTAAGATCCGACTCTTTCAGCCAAGCTTCTTCAAGTAGAAGAATGTCTTCGGCCAGACCTTCTTCTTTCAACCCCCAGGAGGAAAATGACGATGACGACTCAGAAGGTACCATTAACCAACTTGGAAAGGTTCAGGGTGTGGACTTTTCTAGAAATATTCCTAAGGTCTACTATGATGAAACCATCACAGGAAGCCCTACCCCTAGTGAAATGAATCCTGGTCATAAAAAGGCCAGTTCTATCGATGTCCTCACCTCGGATGAAGATGATTTTATTCCTAATGAAAATCTCATCAACAAATGGTGGAAATCCCCTGAACATAAAACCAATATTGAATGGTATAAAGCCACTTATTCTTTGGATCAAAGGAAAGCATTCAGAAATAAATGGTTTCAAGATATGAAGAGATTCAAAACGGAGATTGAATTCTTCAAATGGTTTGAATGCTTAGGCCAACTTGATCACACCAATTCTACTCTTCAAGGACTTGTTCAAAGATGGTATACTAAAAAACAAGTAGTTGATAGTGTCACTTCTCCTCTAGAAGGATTAAATATTCCCTACAGGAAAGAAATATTGAAAGCTTGTCCCTTCAAGAAATCTCTTGACAAAGAAGGAGCTCTTATTACAGCTCAAGATGTTAATAAAATACTTGAGCAAAATTACTATACCAATTAGGTTCTCCATGTGGTCTCCAAACAAATTGAAGAAACTAGAAACAGTATTAGGCAAACTAGTCAATTTGGAGAAAAACCCAGTGCCTCTAAACCAGGTACTCACATAGATACCAACCCTATCATTAGTATCCCTAAGTTCTCCAAAGAAGCTTTCCCTGAGCTAGCCAAAGACTTCAGTAAATCTTCTGATCTTCTAGACAAGATTAGTGAACAACTTTCCAAGCTCAATGTTTCTAAAGGAAAGTCTGTCAGTGCTTTACAGACCTCTGCTCAACATAGGTATCCTCATAAGCATAATTATTATCCCAGACCCTCTTTCCCTGACATACAGTTTGAGGAAGACGTATTCCACCCTGCCTCCTCAACAGATGGAACAGGAATCAATGAATGGAACATTGATGGGATGGCAGAAGGTCAGATATATAACAAGCTTCAAGAAATAGGCATTTCCATAACTGCTTATAAGATGCGAGGAGCCTCTGATAAACAGGCAGCTAACAGGATCATTGTTGGCTTTACCGGCACCCATAAGCATTGGTGGGATAATTATCTCACAGATTAAGACAAATTCAACATTGTCAATGCCAACGTTAGTAAGTTGGTCACCAAGACTGAAAATGGAATGTCTACAACTACAGAAGTTGATACTGAAGATGCAACCAACACCTTGATTTATAGCATCGCAAAACATTTTGTAGGAGAACCTAGACTTTTCCAAGATAGGAGTCTTGAAATCCTCAATAACCTTCATTGCAAAAAGTTGACCGACTTTAGATGGTATAAAGATATGTTTATAAATAAAGTCATGATAAGAGAAGACTGCAATAATGATTTCTGGAAAGAAAGGTTTATTAGTGGTCTCCCAACTCATTTTGCAGAAAAGGTCAGATCAAAGATAGGTGTGAAGGAAAAATACCTTACGCCATTCTATCATATGGTGATTTGGTCAGTATTGTTAACATTGTAGCCATGGAGCTATGCACAGATCTTAAGTTAAAAGAACAACTTAAGAATGACCAAAGAATGACCTCCCTTGAGCTGGGAAGTTTTTGCCAAGACTTTGGTTTTCCCGCTCTCAAACCTCCCTCAGCAAGAAAACCTGGTAAAATGGAAAGATCGGGTAAATTTGTTAAGAAGAAAAGAAGATCTTCTAAGACAAAAGATAAACCAGAAAGAAAGTCTAAAGGAAAATCTTTTAAGAGATCTTCCCCTCCAGAAGAGACATGCTGGACATGTCATAAAAAGGGTCATCGCTCTAAGGATTGCCCCAGAAACAAGAAGAAGAAGAAGAAGAAGAAAATCAATCTTCTTGAAGTTGATGAAGAAACGAAAGAAAAGCTCTTCTCTATAATAGAAGAAGAAGAATCTGAATCTGAATCAGAGTCAGAATGCAACGGTAGTGATGAAGAATATCTCAATGTCGCACAAAATTCTGAGGATGAGGAATCTGCAGATTGCGACTGTGAAGGTCCATTCTGCCTTTGCGATTCAAAATCCATAAGAGTACTTTCTGAAAGTACTGCAGAAACATTGTTCGCCACCATCGAACATATTAAGGATGATGAAGCCAAGAAAAGGTATTTACTTGAGCTTCAAAAATTAGTCTCTCATCAACAACATGAGAGACCTCAAGTCACTCCTTTTAGCATGAAAAATATCATGAAAAGATTTGATGACAAAAAGGCTCCATCTTTAGATGATCTCAAAAGAGAAGTCAAAGAGCTTAAAAAAAAGTTAAAGGATTTTAAGAACAGACTTCTTAAAATAGAAACTGATTCTTTGACTGAAAAGCTTTTTAGAGATATTAACAACCCTATTGAAGGAACCTCGGGTGTTAAAAATTTTATTCCAGAACAGGAGCTTGATTCAGACCATGAGGCTAATCTAGGTATAGATGTGATTACTAGAATCAAGCCTCAAAGCTCTCATATTCTTATTAAACTTGTTATTAACGATCTAGTTCTTAATAAGATTGCTTTACTAGACAGTGGAGCAGATAGGAACTGCATCATAGAAGGCTTAATTCCTACCAAGTATCTTCAAAAGGGTACAACAAGATTATACAGCGCTACGGGTGAACGTATAGTTATAATTTACACCTTATCAAATGCTCATATTTGTAATAATGGTATCTGTTTATCAAATGATTTTGTTATAACTAAAAACATTAATGAAGAAATCATTTTGGGAATACCTTTTATTACCCAGATAAAATCTTACATAACTAATTTTGATGCTGTTAAAACTACCATTTTAGGAAAAAATATTTTCTTTCCTTTTATAAAAACTCTTTCTCCTGAAGAAAGTGCTTTTTTACATCAAAAAACTGTTTTTAAAATAAATCTTATTTCCCAGCAGGTTTGTTTTCTTAAAAATGATATCAAAATCCAAAAAATTGAGCAAATTTTAAAAACCCCGAGAATGGTAACTAAAATTGCCAATCTCCAAAAGAATTTTGAACAAGAAATTTGCTCTGATTTTCCTAATGCTTTCTGGGCCAGAAAAGCCCATACTGTAGATTTACCATATATTGATGGATTCAATGAAAAGGCCATTTCTACAAAAGCTAGGCCCATTCAAATGAACCATGAATTAATGAAAATTTGCAAAAAAGAAATTAATGTTCTTTTGGCTAATAAAATTATTAGACCTTCTAAATCTCCTTGGAGTTGTTCTGCCTTTTATGTCAATAATGCTACAGAAAAAGAACGAGGTTCTCCCAGACTTGTTATTAATTATAAACCTCTTAATACTGCTTTAAAGTGGATTAGATATCTGATTCCTAATAAAAGGGATCTTTTAAAAAGAACTTTTAAAGCTAATATTTATCGCAAGTTTGATATGAAATCAGGTTTTTGGCAAATTCAGATTTTCGAAAAGGATAAGTATAAAACTGCTTTCAGTTTCCCGTTTGGACAGTATGAATGGAATGTTATGCCCTTTGGATTAAAAAACGCCCCTTCTGAATTTCAAAATATTATGAATTCTATTTTTAACCACATAAGTCACATGTCAATCGTTTATATTGACGATGTGCTAATATTTTCTGAGGACATTGATTCTCATTTTAAACATTTAAATATTTTCTTTAAAATTATTAAGCATAATGGTCTTGTAGTAAGTGCTAAAAAGATCAAGCTTTTTCAGACTAAAATCAGGTTTCTTGGCCATGATTTATACCAAGGTACTTATAAACCTATTTGCAGAGCAATTGAGTTCTCTGATAAATTCCCCGATATTATTACTGACAAAACTCAGTTGCAAAGGTTCTTAGGAAGCCTCAATTATATTGTTGACTTTATCCCTAAGGTCAGGCACATCTGTAAACCTTTATATGACCGACTTAAGAAAACCCCTGTCCCTTGGACCAAGGAACAAACTTCTGCGATTATCAAAGTTAAACAGATGGTCAAACATTTACCATGCTTGGGTATCCCTAACCCTGATTGTTCTATGATTGTTGAAACCGATGCGTCTGAAATTGGCTATGGATGAATTCTCAAACAGAGAAAACCCTCAGAACCATCGGATGGAATCTGGAATTCCGCTCAAAAGAATTATAGTACTGTAAAAAAGGAAATTCTTTCTATAGTTTTTTGTATCACTAAATTTCAAGATGATTTAATCAACAAAGAATTCTTTCTTAGAGTAGATTGTAAATCTGCTAAGGACATCTTACAAAAGGATGTTAAAAACCTTGTGTCTAAACAAATTTTTGCAAGGTAGCAAGCCTTATTATCCAGCTTTGATTTCCAGATTGAATATCTCAAGGGAGAAGATAACTCTCTCCCGGATTTTCTAACTAGAGAATTTTGCAGGGCAAACACATGAAGCCAACAAGAGGAAGGCCATCATCCTCCAGCGGCCCCTCAAAAGGGGAAGAAAAGAAACTCATGGTTAACCATTTAACATCAGGCCATCCATGGAAAGCCCGAACAAATTTTCAGCACTAGCATGCTTACCGCCTATAAACCCAGGACTAACTATAAATCCTTTCCCGGCGCTACCTAGCCCCTCAGCCTCATCATCCAGACCAGTGGCAGCCCCCAAACCACTTATTCTGAAAAAACCCTTTACAAAGGTATCTGAACCCTGTTCCTACTCCTCTTCTGGAGAACCCCGATTCTCCTCTGTACAAACCAAAGATAGTTATACCATGAAAGCCCCAGAGAGCTTTGCAGAAGCAGTCGATCCAGGAAGGGCTAGAACCCCTAAGGAAAAAGAAATATTTTGACTTTGTTACCTTGCAGGTATCCCCCATCTTTGCACTTGACAAAGAGTATGAAAACTATGAGGTAAAATATTTGCTCAGACCTCTTTTTACAAACAGGAATTATGTGGACATCGATAGTCCGTTCAAAACCCGGAAATACTTTGAGTTTATTTTAGTGGACACAAGATCCATTGAAATCGAGCACAAGCTCAAAAACGAAAGGGATCCAGATAACATATCCTTTTCAAAATTCACTATTAAAAAGATTTTGTCTCCTTTCGACTGATTAGTCGATCATTTACATACTCCTATAAATCTCTCAAGGGAGCACAAGCCCCAAACCTTCAATTGGTATGATTACAGAAATGTCTGGTTTAATTTCATTTACCTAAGGCCATCCTCTCATACTTGGTTTGTAAAGTATGAACCAGATTTGGCAAGAACCACTATTCCCAGATGGTTCTACGAATGGTGGAACTGTTTTGGTGGTAACCCTCAGGCTATGCCAAAAACATTCCTTGAAAAATACCTCCAGTTCCAAAAGGATCAAGATATTTCTTCACTCCCAGAGCATATAATATTATGCAAATATTTTATAGCCAAAAGAATCTCTTATATAATCAGTTGGACGTTTTCAGTTCATGAATTTGACAGAGTAAGTATTTATCGAAAGAAGTGTTTGTCAAAGGATAGACTCCTGCTCCAAAAGAGATCAATCCGCAGTCACCTCAACAGTCCTCCCCGAAGGATTCTGCCAAAAGATCAACTCCTAAGAGCGACCTAAAAAGAAGGTTGCAAAAGGCGCTATTAGAATTAGATGGCGATCCCAATGAAGAAGCAATCATGAAATTGCTAGATGAAGCCTCCTCACAAAGTGACGATAATGGAGACATGCTAAA